>JAKZJZ010000398.1:0-50698 GCA_022702705.1 Papilionanthe hookeriana x Papilionanthe teres
CTATACCATGGGCCAATTTTGTCAATTTACCCTACTTTTGTCAAAACCCCCAATTTGACCGATTTTAACCCTAAGTGCACCCAATGTCAAGCCAAACCTACCCAATTGACCCCAATTTTGGTCCAATTCAATTCTAAACTTCAAATCAATATCCCAAATACCAATCTAGACCAAATCCAAGCCCAATTTGATTGACATTTGGATCCAATCTCACTTTTGGCCATAAAGCCCAATTTGGACCCATGACCCAAACCTAACCCAAACTCACCCAATTCAATTCCAATTAACCCCAAATCTTTTCTAAATCTTCCTTAACATTCCCACAAACAAAATACTAACATGATTTGCCAAAAATTTAGACCCAAACCCCACTAAAACTCAACCCAAGGTTAAAAGGCCCATTTTTGACCTAAACCCAAACCTAGCCCAAATGAGCCCAAACCCCAAAATCAAAGCCCAACCCAAGTCAAAACCTCTTTGAAACACTCCCATAAACATTTCTCAACATTAATTCTACATCAATTTCAACCCTAGCCCAACATTGGCCCAACTTGGCCCACTTGGACCTATATTGGCCCATTCACCAAAAGAGCCCAAATTCAACCCAATTCAAATCCAAATCACCCCCAATTTGCTTCAAGTCACTCATGACACATCCATGAGCTAAACCCAACAATTATTTGGCCCAACCTCTTTACAAAATTCCCATCCATAAATTCATTTTTAAACTTAAAGGCCCATTCCTTAAACCATTTTAAAAGCCCACTTCCACCAAATCCAAAACCCCAAAAATTCTTCCAAAGCCCATATGACATTTCCCCTCATCATACTTTCAATTAAAATCATCCCTAAGTCCTAAACCAATGATCAAATAATTCTAAATGAAGCTTCATCCAAATTTCCACCAAATTATCCAAAATCCTTAAAATCCTTTTTTATGAAATAGACCAAACTTTTTGCCAAGCCAAAGGTGAGCCATGAAGCCATGCATGAGCCACATGTGAGCCATGAGAGCTTTGGACACTCCACCATGCCATATTGGGTAAGAAGAGGGGGGCTTTCCTTAATCCCTAAAGCTCATTAGCCTTAATCATGTTTCACCTAAACTTAAATTTAATCCAAATATATTTGGATGGAGACTTCTCCATGCCAAACCAGCTGATCCCTTTGATCCCCCACAGCATCCAAGGCCACCTTGAAGGGTGCACCAAGCCCAAATGGGTGGATTGACCCATTTAGACTCAAAACTAGCCATGCCCCATTCTACTTTGAATCAAAGCCTTTACACATGGCAATTGCCGATTGCTTGCACCAAGCCCGACCACGACCCACCTGACCTTGAGGGTGACCCATGCACGGCCGGCCGGCCACCGGGCCGCCGGAAAACACCATGGCCGAGAGCTCGCATGTGAGCCAACTTTGAAATTCTCACTGCTGAGCTGCCCCATCCCCGGTGGCCATTGTAGGTGTTCTTCTCTTGCCAAGAGCAGTCGATCCCAAGCCCTAACTCTCCCGGGAGGCCCTCCACCCTCTCTATTTAAACTCCACCCCTCTCGGCCATGAGAGGAGCCGAGCACAAACCTTGCCAAAACTGCGCCAAAATTGTTCCGGACTCCTCCCCATACACGAGCACTTGATCCCAGAGTGAGATCCCCCTGCCATTTCTCCTCGCGAGCTCGATTTCGAGTTGAAATTCCACCCAAAACCAGGACACTTCTCCACGGTGAGCCAATTCCCAAATTGATTGGTTCTACACCTTCACCGGACCAAGGGAAGGTGTCCACCAGCAAAAGCCCCATCTCCGGGCCACCCGGTTGCTCCGGCCTCCAAGCTTTGTGATTGGGCTTGGTCGAAATCACATCCGGACAATTCACCGGACCGGGAGACTTCATGCGGAGCTTGCTCGGGATCCAATCGAAGGTGCAACAACTCTCGGATTGAAGCCACACTTCTGCGAGCAAAGGTATGAGCTAATTCTTCATCCCGAAGCTTACGGAGATTCTCCATTTCAAATGCTTTAGTTTCGATGCATGTTAACCGTATAGATGTGTTCGTCTCTTGAAGACGAATCCATAGAAGCATAAGAACATAAAAATCCATTGAGTATCGAGTGAGATCTTAGGGATTTAGTGTGGACGGCTCTCGGGTGAGGACGCTCGGGGACGATGAACGGATGCGCGTCCATTCAATACACGCGCGGACGAACGGCTCGGATGGCGTCGGACCGGGAGACGGTACGAGAACCGCGCGGCCCGGGCTGCCGACTCGGGTGGCGGCGTCGAATGGGAGCGCGACGCGTGTGCGTTCGGAGGCTGCCGAGGTTGACGCGGCGCGCGTGGATAAATAGAAAATTAGGATATTTTTCTATTTATTTAATTCCCTAAACTTCAAAAATTCATATCTCTGTGTAGAAAAATCAGAAAAATAAAATAAAAATACCCTCTTGCTCGGTGAACGAGAGGAGAATAATGTGGAAAAGAAATCATTTAATTTCATCAAGTATTTTATTTTTTATAATTTATTTACTCTCTGCATTATTTTAATTCTCCATGCATGCATACAATTCACCATGGCATGAGACCATAGGGCTTTTGAAGCCTCTGAATTTGGGAACATTCCCTGAATTTTCCAAAGTCGAGGCTATCCCTATGAAAAGTTATTGATTTTTCAAATTCGGGTTACTTGTTTTGAGTATTTTAATTCCAATAAATAGCATGTTGTGAAATAAATTCTAGGAAAATTTGGTGATGTTTCTTATGACCGAGAGAACCTTAGGAAAAATAGGTTTTGACTTAGTTCATTTAAAACAAACCTAATTGGCTTAAAAACCCAAAATAGGTCTTTAATTAATTAAAGTTAACCATGCATCAAATTGACTTGAAATCAATTCTCCACTGACCTTTAGGATCAGAGGAATCCACCATAAAAGTTTGAGGTCGATTGGACTTGGTTAGCCCCACTAATTGGGTTGATTAAGCCACTTAGCCATTTTAAACTTTAAAAATTCATAACTTTTAAAATACCTTTCAAAAATTCACTAAATTGGTTTTGGAGCCTCTCGATATCGGGAGAACCTAAGAAAATTAAAATTTCAATTTTCTAAAAAAGTTGATTTTTAATAATATTTTAATATTTTTAATAATTAAAAAATAATAAAAATCACAAAAATAATAAAATTCACCAAAATATCACATTTTGAATTTTAATCACATAGGAACAAATCCCACATTTTTTTAGGTCTATTTGGTGAGATATTAAATTTTAAAGCTTTAAGGTAATTTTAAAATTAAAAAAATGTATTTTCTAGCATTTTCACTAAAATAATTATAATAAATCATAGAAAAATCGAGAAAATTGCAAAATTTGCTTCTCTGATTTCCTTGATATCAGAGAGATTTTTGAAAATTATAAAATCCATTTTTCAACATTTATTTTATTTTTAAATTAATTAACACTCCAAAACTTAAAATAATTATAATAAAAATAATATAATTCAAAAAATCACCAAAATTGGTCCAAGTGCTTCTCTGGTCATTAGGAATGTCCCCTAATTTTCTTAAGGACAGAAACTTTCCCTTGGTCATGTTATTAAATTTTCCTTGGAAATCTCTATTTTCCACCAAAAATAATTATATAAATAAATTAAATACATAAAAATCACATTTTCTCCTCTCATGTATTTATTGACACATGAGTGAAGTCACATAAAAATTTCAAGTTCATTTGAGTTCAATTTAGTGAGTTATGAAATTGTTAAGTTTAAAGGGTAAAATGGTAATTAAATTTTAATCCTTAATTAAAACTTTAGGTTTAATAAAAAATTAACAAGTAAAATATTTGATCCTAATCTAATTTGGATGATTGAAATTCAAATAATTAAAGGTTAGAAACACATTAAACAATTTTAAAATGATTAAACTTTAATTAAATAATTGATTAAATTTTGAAGAATAATAAAATTGGAATTATTAAAATAGGGATATTATTAGGAAGAGATTTATTCTTTAATTTAAAAATCCCTAATTAATCATCTCATTAATATTCAATTCTTAATTAAAATGATAACTCAAATTTAAAATATTAAATGACTTAATTATTAAACTCTTTTAAAAATTTCAATTAAAATTAAAAATAAAATTAAATTAAAATTAAATTAAATTAAATAAATTAAATTAAATTAAATTAAATTAAATTAAAATTAAATTAAATTAAATTAAATAAATTAAATTAAATTAAATAATTGAATTAAATTAAATTAAATTAAATTAAATTAAATTAAATATATTAAATTAAATTGAATAATTAAATTAAATTAAATTAAATTAAATCAAATTAAATTAAATTAAATAATTAAATTAAATTAAATTAAATTAAATCAAATTAAATTAAAATTAAATAAAATCAAATTAAATTAATTTAACATCAAATCAAACTCAATTGAATTAAATTAAATTAAAACTCAATTAAATTAAATTAAATTAAATTAAATTAAATATAACATCACCAAAGACATAAAGAATTCAAAATAAATCTAAAATAACTTGAACACTATTCCAAATTTAAACCCTTCAACTTAAATCAAATCATTTGAATACCAATTTACCCTTGAAAGTTTTAGTTATCATAACTCCTAAACAGAACATTAAATGAAATGTTACTTCACTTATAGGATATTCAAATGTCCTAGTTCACTGAGCAAGATAACAACAAAACTTGAATTCTCGGACGATTAATTCATTTATATAATCGAATTCATTTGGACTTAAAACAATCCTAGAAATATTGAAAAGATGTTTAAGATTCTTCTTAAGCACTTCCTCAATATGATAGGACATTTATAAGAACAATTGAATTTAATTATTCTTTGATGAAGAAAATCGTCTTCAAACAAAAATACAAAGACCTAGACGACATAGGAAATAACTAGCTATAGGATTAGGAATTTGGTAGAAAACCGTAACCCTTACCTTAGCTCTACCTAGGAACTTGCTTAAATATTCTAATTGTGTTTTAAGTGCAGCTTGGGATGACGGGAAGACCCTCCAGGTACGCTTTTATTTTATTGCAATTTACTTTCTTGTAATTTACATTATAGCAATTTATTTAATCGCATTGCACTTACGTTTCTTGCATGATAAACAACTGTTGCATGAAAACCCACACCTTTAGGATAGACCCTAAAACTGAAACCAAAACTAAATTAAAAGTCATTGCAAGATAAAATTCACCGCCACAACATTTCAAAATATAAAACAACTCAAAATTTAATCACAAACGAACACAAAACTACAATTGCAACTAAATTAAAACGTCTTGTTGGATGATCGGGAATACCTCGGATGATGTAACCTACGTGTTGCTAACGGGATTTCCACGGTCTAAATGAAAGTGTGGAACTCATTCAATTGAGTTTAGCAAATTCATCTGGACTAAGTGAATCCGATAAAATAATGATGCCGGAAGGATGGAACCGTGGGATCTTAACCGGTGTCGTTATAATCAACTTTAAGATTTGTTTCAATTAAAACATAAAAAAACCACCTGGAAATTAAGATTTTCTCTAAACCAAAACACTTTTCTCATCTCTCGATTTATGATTTCTAAAACTAAACCTCGCAACAATAAGGAGCTCGGAGCATGGTGGGCGGCACGGCCATCGTCGTCGAGCAAAACTTGAACCTATTTCGACAAAACTTTTCTAGAATTAAATAACCAAGCCATAGGATTTCGAGGTAGTTTGCCTAGTGCAACATAAATCCTCGACCTTTTGTTAGGCATTTGCCTTGCAAATTAAGCCCTAACTAGGACTTAGGATTCGAGGTAGTCGTACGATACGACATAAACCCTCACATCTTCGAAGCTATTTGTATGATTCTATCATATAAATATAAGTCCTAATTAATTAAAATTGACAAAATCAAAATATTTAAATAAACATTAGGATTTTCCTAAATTTAAGCCACACGATAGGATAGTCGGGAAATTACCGAAGTTCACTTCGAATACGTAGTTTCTCCTACTTTTCTTCCTTTGGATTCACGAAAACAAAATGTCCCAAACTTGATCCATTCCTATTGAAATTCCAAAATTCAATCCCTTGAAAACTTAAACTTTGAAATTCACGAGAGCGGAATTATTGATTATTATCGAGAGTTTTCTTAGGTGATTCCCGTCACTTAAGATGTAATTAACTATAGGGGCTTGCCCTTATAGGAATTTTGAAGAATCCGAGGTAATATAAACCACGTTTAATGTTTTCATATTAAGCGGGGAATTTTGTCGGCTTATAAAATTGGTTCGCGGACCAAACGGATGTCACAAATCTTCTAGTTTATTTAATCGAGCCCCACAGTCGAGCAGTGTGTCTATCCTTAGGGATAGATACACGGTTTGTGGTGCGGTGCTCGTTTACATAAACTATTTGGGATGTGAGAATCGGTTTAGTCTCATATCTTAAAACCTTCAAATTTGAAATTATTTTCAAAATTAAATACTACTTTTCAAATTATTTATTTTAATTAAATTAAAAATTCGCCGACGGATTTACGTTAGGCGACCCTCTTCAAAATAAAACACAACCTAAAAATATGCCGACATGATTTTCCGGCGACTCATTGAGGAAAATTCCTCTCTCCATTATAATCGGATAATTACGCTTTCGAAAATCGGTAGTGCATCCATGTCCTTAGTGGATCGAACTACCCTTCTTTCCGTTGGAATACTATGTTCATTTCTATCTTGAATGAGTATAGCCAACATTCTCTCGGATTTAGGAGCCATTTGTTTAGACACCCCTAAACAGAGAGATTCCGAGATCCTTTTACCTCATTTTTGAGGTGGGGTGGACCCCCAATAGGTCTTAGTTTAGGAATGATCCTTCGAGTCGAGAAGTCTTGCTTAAGACTTTCTTTTCCTTTTCAACTCTGAATCGGATTCCTTACCTTCTCTACACCTTTGAACATTCCGTTCTAAATAAACAAACCCTCTAATAGGTGACTCTTTTAACAAATGATTCCCTCTTATAAATACATGAACAAAAATGAGTTCGGACTCTTTTCGATTCCTTTCTTCTCGTCCTAAAGAAAAGAAGCATAACTTGAGGCCGACAACCAGAATCTACCTTGCGAAATGGAAGCCCCGAAGCCGATTTTCTCCTTCACCAACGGATCTGGACTTCGTTGTCTATAAGGATGAGACTTGCCGACAATGGGATCATCCGATTTGGACGGGGATTTGAAAACACGAACATCGAGGTCACCGACGTCTCCCTCTTTGCAGCGACGAACAAGGTATCGAAGGCGAGGAGCCCCGCTTGAGTTCGACCTTAGGTCGACCCAAGAGTTTCCTCCCTGCGAAGGGTCCCGACTAGGAGGAATCTGCTTGTCCGCGGGAGGATCATTCTTACTACCCCCACCGGTCTAGTTGTTTACGCACCTACCCGGACTTACGCCGAATCGAAGGGGAAAGAAATCCGGGATTATGGTAAGCTCTGTCACCGTGGAGGGTACGGATCTTCTGTAAGACCTTCGTTTTCGAAATCGGGTCCGGTTCGAAGATTCGTCAGCTGACGAAGACCCAGAAGAAACGAAGTAGAAGGATCGCCGGAGAAGCCGGAGCTGCCGAGATTGCTTTCTGGAGGAAATTCCGGAGTTGCCGGAATATACACCACCGTATCCTGCGACTACATACCACTTTTGGGAGGAAGCGGGTTCCATCCCCTCTCCGCCGCGAGAGGATGAGGAGAATGTTCGCAAGATTGCTTGCCACATTACCTCGGCCCGCATACTACAACGATAGCCGCGAGAAAGAACTAGAACTACGCCGTTTGCTCGATTGCAAACTTTGGTAGAAAAGTTAGCAAGGAAGGAAAAGCTGCCCGTATCGGAAATTCTACGAAGGATAGGGCGGGTGCCGGTCGAATCCCGTCTTGCGCCCCGAGTAGAGCCCGCCATCATGACGGAAAAGCCGAGCGAGAGAATGAAGGCTAGCCGCCATTGTTGTCTCGGGACTACGGATTAGGGAGGATACCACCTTCCGAGCATTTGGCAGACGGACCATGCGGTCCTAGACCTTCTGCTGCTAGAAGGATGGTATGGCGTCCCACTACTTGGGCGATTGAGATTGAAACGACGGCCCGAAAAGAAAGTCTCGCCGGGAGGCTGGAATGCGAAGAAAGCGCTCTCTGCGATAAAGGGGACTCGTGAAAAGGGGACCCGGCAGCTATCGCATGACAACCGCAAAGACACACGAAGCTCCGCTAGAAGATGCCATGGAAAAGTTGAGAACCGATATCAGACGGTTGGCAAAAGAAAGAGAAGAAAAGTTCGGAGATGAGATCGATTCATCGGAGTTCATGGACGACGAATATGCGAGAAATCAATATGGTTGAGACACGAGCTTCATCGGCTTTGCAAGGTGCTCCTGCGGCCGCAGAAGAGAGGAGCCGGAGCGATGAGAAGACGGCTTCGGGAAAAGGACGACACGATCGCTCGAATGGCGAAAAGGATGGAAGAGATGGCCGTAGCTGCGGCCACTCTCCGGAGTCGAAGTACAGACCACACGGAGAGACACCCCCGAGAGGTCATTCACATTGTAGACGGAGGAAAGGAGATTACATCCGTCAATGGGGATGATCCGCTGAAAAAGGATACAACACAAAGTATGATCCACGAAAAGGATATCAAGAACTTGGTAGAACGGCGGAGTGCGAGAAGCCTTAGCACAATCGAAGAACGGGACATCCATTCGGACGGGTAGACCTTACCCGGAAGAATTCGACAGCTGTCCGATACCGAAAGGCTTCGTACCACCTCCGTTCAAGACATTCGATGGAGCCGAGAACCCCGACGGCATGTTGCACACTTTTGTGCCGGTTGTTGCAATGCGGCGGGAGCGATGCGTTACTTTTCCGACGGTTCGTCGGCGATGCTGTCGGGAATCGCCTTCGGCGGTATGCGGAGTACCCGATGGTTCGGTGAAGACATTCTCGGAGCTAGAGAGCCTTTTCATCGAGCGATTTGCTGGAGCTCGGCACCACATCACTATAGGTGATTTAGTGGTAGAGAAACAAAGGCCGAATGAAACTTTGGTGGATTACATACTTCGATGGAGAAACTTAAGCATGAAGTGTGAACCACGACTACAAGAACAACATGCGGTCGGCATCTTGCTTAAAAGCATTCACGGCCCGATAGCACTTCTCCTCGAAGGATTCACTATTAAGACTTTTGAGAAGTTGTTAAGCAAGGCCGGAAGCTTGCAAGAAGAGGCGAAGCAATTAAGTTTTGCCGATAAGACGGACAAGCAGAAGCCGGTGAAGACCTTCGAAAAGAAATCCGGGATCATTGCGGCGATTGATAAAGGCAAGCAGCCGATACGAAATACCACCGGAACGGCGCGGCAACCACAACGGAATTACCGGGAACCCGGTCCGAGCTATCGGTCGTCTCCTCGATATGAACAACCGCCTCTTCCGCAACGTACATTAAGGGAGCTTCGAGCGAGAGAATATCCGTTCAAAAATGAAGCGATGCACGAAAATGTTCGTAGCCTAATGAAGACTCCGGATTTCCGAGTGCCAGAGCCTAAAAGACCGAGAGGAAGTCAACAAGAACGGTGATCCCGACTTTTGCCCCTACCATCGGATGCTTGGGCACAAGATAGAAGATTGCATTACCTTTAAAAGTTGGCTCAACGACAACCTTCGGAAAGGAAATATAACGATCCCGAAGGAGTACATGAAGGAACCCCGAAAGGAGGTTCCGTCGATGTTATCTCAGCCGATCCCGTCATTCCGATAGATCCTATGCAGGCGACGATGGATGGACTACCGCACTGGACGAGGTCTTCGAAGAAGATTTTAGACGACATCCGAACCGCTTCGGTGCGGGCTTCAATTCGAGTTCGAGACCTATTAAGCCGGTACTATCACTTGCGATAGAAGAACCACCTCGACGGGAGACGATCGAAGAAAAGAAGAAAATTGATGAAGAAGAGGGGACCGAGATTCCTAAGGCTAGACTAGAGGCTGCTTATCCTAGGATAGTTGTTTCCGATTCGGGGAGAAATCCCTCGAACCTCGATTTTGTATGATTATCTGCTCACTTCGGTGGGATCATATAATGATAAGGGTGATGGTGTTGGCTACGTTTTGATTGTTTCTAACGATTACGTAACTAGCGACAATCCGGACATCGACTTCGATGCCGACAACAATTCTCGAATCATACACGATCTCGACGATCAAAATAACGAAGAAGACATCCATCAAGGAGGCTACGAGAGTTCAACAAGCAACGGATCTATACGTGAGTTTCGAGGAGCTCCGGTTACGATAGAGTTAGAGCCTTCGATTTTGAAGATAATCGGAAGGGCCGGTCATTCCGATTCGGGAGGAGACACGACAAGTTCGACACTAGATTCGAAGAAATTACGAAGTCAACTTGAGAAGTGGAAGAGTTCTACCTCCAAGAATGGGTCCAAAGGACAAAGGAAAGTAGGTGGTTGTTCAAGAAGAACCAACCCGGCGGAAGAAATACCCGTTCGAGAAGAAGCGAGACGCATGAGAACAAAGTGGACTACAACGTGTTAGCCCATCTTAGGAAACTACCGGCCAAGCCGAGCATTTACGATGCTCTCATCTTATCGAAAGGAGATGAGAGAAGCTCGATCGAGGCCTTACTTGATCCGGAAATTTGCTTAGCTCGAATGGCGGGAGAGTCCTTAGATGAGGTTTGCTCGTTAAAGGAACGACGAGGCGTTACCTTCACGGATAATGACCTACTACTTGGGACGGCGGATCACAGCCGACCGTTGTACATTTCGATTACAATTGGGAAGTTTACGCTCTCCGAGTATTGGTGGATCCGGGAGCATCAATCAATATAATGAGTCTTCGAACACTAGCATACTTGGAAATTGATGCTCGCGAGCTCGAAGCGGACAAAATGTTATTAAGAGGATTCGACCGGAAAGGAGAAAGAGCCCTCGGGTCAATAACGCTACTGATGAAGACCGGTGACTTAGCAAAGACAACCGCAAAATTTCATATAATCGATTCGAAACGTCGTTCAACGCTCTCTTGGGCCGACCATGGATACATGAAAACGGGATGGTACCATCATCTGCGCACCGAGTGCATCAAATACTACGATGGAGGGGAGCGGTGCATCAAAGGCGACTTACGACCATTCTCCGTACATGAGATTGGAATCCATGAAGATGCGGCTTATTATGCACCGCAAAGAAAACAATCTTCTCCGGAGATACCGTAACAAATGAAGCAAAGAAAGTTCGGGACAACGAAGAACACTGAAGTTCTAGTCCAACGATCACTCACCACTCCCTTACGGCGAGATGGTGAAGGTTTCTCCACAACTCGCATCCGAGGTCGAGGCGGGGACGAGGTCGTGGTAGAGACGTTAGGACGAGTTGGACGAGAGGAAACCGACCATCAATGTTGATTGGGAAGATAGTTACGAAGAAGAAAAAGAAATCAAACAAGAAGCGGCGATAAGTCGGAAGAAGCCGCAATTCAAGATCTCCCTCGAAGATGAAAAGAATGAAGAATATAAATCAATGTACGAGAAGATTAACCACTACGTACATACTATGACCACGACCCCGATCCATTCTAATAAGATCGAGGGTATGGTGGTCAAAGAGGTACGTAACGACGGTGCGAGGCCAATCAAATTCTACCGTGGCGCTTCCTCCTCCAAAGCGAAAATAATGTACAATTTGAAGATGTCACTTCATCGAAATTAATGGAATTACCTTTTGAGTGGTACTCTCCCTGTGTTCAAAATTTAATTCAACGTGGTTTCTTACCTCGACAATGGACAAAAGGCCAATCACAACATTTTGAAAAATTATGGAATAACTCCGGTCGTCCACCCGATTCAAAGCATGGACTCGGATTCGGCACGGTAGGGTCGATTGACGATGCTGAATTTTGCTTGGTTGTCACTTGCAAGTCCGATGAAAGCTGCATGGAAACTACGGACGAACTCGAAGATTTACAAATTGGAGACGCTCCACCGAGAATTCGAAGAAGAAATCAAATCTACTGATAGATGAGTTAACGGAAGTTAACTTAGGTACTAACGAAGAGCCTAGACCTACCTTTGTTAGCTCCTTACTCAACAAAGAAGACTCCGAAGAAATAATCAAGTTATTAATGGAATTTAAAGATTTTTTTGCTTGGAGCTACGATGAAATGCCAGGATTAGCTCCAGAGGTCGCAATCCATAAGCTAGGAGTGGATCTACTACGTTCCGATCGGACAAGGTCCCGGAAGAATGCATCTAGAAATCGAACAACAAGTCATAGCCGAAGTTAAAAAGCTAATAGACGCTAAATTTGTCAGTGAAGAACAATACCCGACTTGGCTAGCCAATGTGGTGCCGGTCGAGAAGAAGAATGGTCGGATCGGAATGCTGTGTGGACTTCGAGAGATTTAAACAAGGCATGTCGAAAAGATGAATTCCCTCTACCGATCCCGGAATTAATGATCGACATTGCTTCAACGCATGAAATATTTTCATTCATGGATGGATCTTCGAGGATACAACCGGATAAAAATGGCTCCGAGAAGATGAAAAGCTTACGGCATTCGAACGCCGATCGGAGTATTTTGCTACACGGTGATGCCATTCGGATCCGAAGAACGCGGGAGCAACCTACCGAAGAGCAATGACAAGAATTTTTGATGATCTCATCCACAATCAAGTCGAATGCTACGTGGACGATGTGGTCATCAAAAGCAAAGTAAAGGAAAACCACTCGTATGATTTGAGAATTGTTTTCGAACGATTAAGACAATTTAACCTTAAGATGAATCCCTTAAAATGCGCCTTCGGCGTCACCTCCGGAAATTCTTAGGGTTCGTTGTCCGACATCGTGGAATTGAAATCGATCCGGAAAAGATTAAAGCTATCTTAGAAATGCCGCCTCCCAAAACCTTAAAACAACTACGATCTTTTCAAGGGAAGTCGGCATATCTTCGACGCTTTATCTCAGAACACGTCGAGTAGGTGTCGGCCTTTCTCGGCACTAGTTAAAAAGGACGCCAAATTTATTTGGGAAGAGAAATGCGAGAAGGCCTTCGAGGACATTAAACAATATTTAATGACACCTCCTTGTCTTAGCGGCCCCGAGTCTCGAGTAGACCGTCGATACTTTACACCGCGGCTTTAGACGACTCTCTCGGAGCCCGTTGGCAGAGTCGATGATGAGGGTAAAGAAAATGCCCTTTACTACTTAAGCCGTCGTTTACTTCAGACGGAAGTAAGGTATCCCACAATTGAAAAGCATTGTTTGGCCCTGATCTTCGCCGCTCAAAAACTCAGGCACTACATGCTTTCTCATAAGGTTAACTCGATCTCGAAGTTTAATCCATTGCAATACTTGATGACTCGTCCAACACTTTCAGGCGGACTTGCCGGATGGTCGATGATATTATTGCAATTCGATATAACTTTCGTGCCTCTGCGTGCCGTAAAGGGACAAGTCTTAGCGGACTTCCTCGCGGCGCACCCTTTGCCGGCGAATCTCCTCTCGATGATGATTTGCCGGATGAACAAATAATGAACCTAGAAGACCACGATGATCGACGTTGGGAATTATATTTCGATGGAGCATCTTCGACACACAAAGACGAAGAATCGCAAGTGATAGTGCCGGTAAGGCGGGAATCGGGCTAATCTTTATAACACCGGAGCGGGGGATGTTAAGATACTCCTACCACTTGTCGGAACCGTGTACGAACAACGAAGCGGAATACGAAGCCCTCATAACGGAGCCTGGAATTAGCTATTTAAATGGGGATAACGAGACATCAACATCTATGGCGATTCACGATTAATCATTCAACGGATCGCTGGGACAATACAAAATTTTTAAACCAAGACTCGAACAATACTTCCGAGTATGCCATACAGTTGTTGGAACGGATTCCCAAATGTGACAATCTACAAAATTCCCGAGAAAAGAAAATGCTTTAGCGAGATGCTTTAGCCCGTCTCGCAAAAGAATTTGCTGTTTGCAAGATGAATCGAGTGGAAGTGTCGGTTCACGGACGTCGGGTTCTATCACGGCTCGACATAGACACAATACAAAATCGAGAAAAAGAAGAAGAATCACTTGCAACGAGTGACGGAAAACACGGAAGATTGGCGATGGCCATTAATGAGACTACACCGCAACGGGAAAGCTACCGGACGATAGGTCGCTAGCCCATCGGATCAAGAAAAGAACTGCGTCCTACGCGTTAATAAACAACACATTATACGAGAAGGTCTTTTGATCGAATGTGGCTAAGGTGCCTAAGCGGGTCCGAGGCCCGTGAAATTGTTAAAGAGGTGCATTCGGGACTACGTGGCGCTCACCGGTCGGGTCCGAAGATGAAAATGAAAATTAAAAGACTACGGTACTACGGCCCTCGATGATGACCGATCGCATGAAAATCGCCAGAGGCGTCATCGATGCCGAGTGCACGGGTGGTTCTGCACCGACCTCCGAATGTGCTGCACCCGACAATTGCGTCATGGCCATTTGAATGTTGGGGCACGGATATAGTGGGTCAGATAGAACCACCATCTTCGAAAGGACATCGCTTCATTCTTGCGGCTACGGATTACTTTTCCAGTGGGCGGAAGCGGTTCCACTTAGAGAAGTGAAAGCACACCACGTGCTACGGTTTTCGAGAACCAAGTTGTCTACCGTTTCGGAGTGCCGCGCGGGATCATCTCGGATAATGGGTCGGCATTCGAAGCACACAAATCAACAATTTTGTCGGGAGACACGGAATCGGCGGCGATACTCGACAATTTACTACCCGAGAGCAAACGGTCTCGGCGAGGCTTTTAATAAAACTCTCGTTCGAATCTTAAAGAAAACCTTCGACGATAATAAGAGAAATTGGCACGAGAAATTGTTAGAAGCCTTATGGGCTCTACGGACAACCTTCGGAACTCCTACTCGAAGCTACACCTTATGCTCTAGTGTATGGGTCCGAGGCGAGTGTTACCTTTAGAGGTTCGGCTTCCTTCACTCGGAATTGCGAGTTGCAAACAAGATCACGACGAAGAAAACGCCGGATTACGACTCGAAGAATTAGAAAGCTTGGAAGGGAAAAGACTTGCGGCGCAACGGAATTTAGAACTATACCAAGCTAAGATGGTTCGAGCCCATGACAAAGCTGGTCCGCCGAGAACCTTCAAAGTTGGTGACTTAGTTCTCGTTCTCGAGAGACCTATTCTTGCACACCGCAAGATAGGAGGAAAATTTGAACCCACTTGGGAAGGACCGTTCGTGGTTGAAGCGAGTATACTCGGGAGGTTCTACCGGCTAGTGAATTGCCGGGGAGAAAGACATATGCTTCCGATCAACGGACGATACTTGAAAAAGTATTACGCTACTCGATGTTTCGAAGGAATGAATTCTTCATCCCTAAGAAACACGGGCGAAGTAATTACTTATGATTGGGTCCGAACCCAAAAATAATAAAATGTGCTAAGATAAATAAAGTCATGATAATACGTTTTCCTTGTTTTCTTTTCCAAATCAAAATCTCTTCCCTGATCTTATCCTACTTCATTCCTGTTAAATTTTAAATATAGGAGAAATAAAAAAATGTATCTTTAATAAACATTTTCTTAATGTTCTTGTTCTTAGTACGGCCCACGATCCTTTTCCTTATCTTTTCGCGGGGAAATGTCGAACGGGCGGTTGGTCTGAACTTTAAGAATGGCGTAAGCCTTGCACTCGATGAAAAGAGGGTGAAAGATGGAGCGATAATCGAGATTGACTCGGATTTCGCACCGAGCGGAGCCTACGATACGAGGAACGTGGCCGGGTCCCGATTGACCAGAAGAAGCTGCCGGGCGAGACGAGTGATGAGAGTGGGTGGCCCAAGCCACCAATCCAACAACAAGAAAAGAAAAGCAAACTCCGAAGAAGATAAGAAAATGAAGTCCATAGTCGCTACGGCGGAGGGCGGGCTTGTCGGCGCCGCGCCCGCGGAGATTCAGAAGTGCGGAGAGCTACTCTCACGGCCACGCAACGAAGAAATAAGAATCTCCGTATCCAGTAAGATGTTAACAAAACTAGGCTGCGGACCGGCGCGACGAGACGATTGCTAATGCCGAGCACACACATTTCGAGGACACCGGTTCACCGGGAACACGAAGAAAGGAGGCCGGCTCCTAGGATAACAAAAAGAACCGGGGAAATCTCCGGAAGATCAGAAGAAAGAAGGCCACCACGCCACCGGATAAAACCACCAATAATGCATGACCTTGTTGCGGAAGCAACCCGGGGGATGTCCCGACGAGCATCATCCTCGAGGAGCCGAGGTATGCGGGGGAACGTGAAGGGATTGAACCATATATCCCACAATATGTCACGAAGGCCTCGCCATGCCGGATCATTCGGAATACGAGCTGGAGAGAATGCAGAATGTTGAAAAGAAAACTTTTGAATACTTCGAGAGAATTAAAGGAAGAAAGATCAACATACTAGAGGGCCTCGAGCTACATACCGACGTATTCTCAGAGTATGAACAACAACAAATCGTGGATTGTATCCGGGATTTGAAGAGAATGGGCCGAGCAGGCCGCCTGAGGGAAAACACATACTCGGAACCCCGGAGATGGATGCCGGGGAAAGGAAGAATCACGATACGATGCGGATGCTTGCTACAACTTCTGCTGAATACGAAAGGGAAACCCACCGGGGATACTCCGTCATGGGCGAGTAGATCCGATGCCATTAGTCATCGGGAGAATGGTAAAAAGATTGATAACATGGAGGGTACTGCCGGCGGATTGCATACCCAATAGCTGCATTATCAACATTTACAAACGGGGTGACTGCATACCCCCACATATAGATCACCACGACTTCGTCGGACCTTTACGCACGAGTCTCTTTCTTGAACGAGTGTGACATCATGTTCGGATCGACCTCCGGATAGCGAGGCCCGGGTGAGTTCCGAGGGCCGATAAAGATACCTTTACCGGTGGGTTCCGTCATGATACTGAAGGGCAACGGAGCAGATATCGCTAAGCATTGCATACCAGGAGTGCCAGTGGAGCGGATCTCAGTTACTTTTAGGAGAATGGACGACAGCAAGATACCTTACCATTTCCAACCAGACCCAGAGCTAGAGAACCTCCGGCCTTACGAGTTGTGAGGTACATGGGAAATATCACACCTCCAACGTACATCCAAGCAGGCATCCTTGCCAAGGATGGCTTGGAAGGTGATGTTATTAACCATGTACCCCATTATTCGGACATGGATTTTTTGACAAATGCTTCTTTTGATGGACCAACAAAGATCATACACGATCCGTTTTGAGTCCACATGGATTGTATGAAATGTATTCCGAGATCGAGTTGTATGATGTATTTTCAACATGATTGGAATGAAAGTGACCATGTCACGTTTTTGGCCTTCACCTCTTTTGTGCAAATTGATTGGGAAACGCCATTAAAGTTAAATGAACTTCGAACGAAAGAACGAGAAAAGAAATAAAGAAAGAAGAATAAAAGAAAACTTTCCTAAAAAAAAAATCTTAAAAAATGACAAACACCAAATTCACATGAACATTAAATAAACGATAAAATAAAATTTGAACCATTAAAAGGTAAACGAAATCAACACAAATCTCAAATTCCATCCTTCCAAATTTCAAATCAAATTTCAAATTCAATCTTTCTAAATTCCAAATCAAATTTCAATCTTTTCAAATCACAAATCAAATTCTCAATCAAATTCCAAATCCACTCCCGATCAAGTTTCAAATTTGATCTTCCAAATTTCAAATCAAATCTTAAATCAAATTTCAATCGAGTTCAAACTCATCCTTCCAAATCTCAAATTCAATCTTTCCAGATTTCAAATCCCGATCAAATTCAAACTTTTGGGTCGAGGATTTTACATCCAAGTACTTGCTTTAGGATTCATTTCCTATTACATCTGAAATACATCAAATTCAAACTTTTGGGTCGAGGATTTTACATCCAAGACTGCCTTTGCTAGGATTCTTTCATATTGCATTTGAAATACATCAAATTCAAACTTTTGGGACGAGGATTTTACATCCAGACTGCCTTGCTTTAGGATTCATTTCCTATTGCCTTTGAAATACATCAAATTCAAACTTTTGGGTCAAGGATTTTACATCCAAGTCGCCTTGCTTTAGGATTCATTTCTGTTGCCTTTGAAATACATCAAATTCAAACTTTTGGGTCGAGGATTTTACATCCAAGATTGCCCTTGCTTAGGATTCATTTCCTGTTGCCTTGAAATACATCGAATTCGAACTTTTGGGTCGAGGATTTTATATCAAGTACCTATTGCTTTAGGATTCTTTCCTATTGCCTTTGAAATACATCGAATTCGAACTTTTGGGTCGAGGATTTTATATCCAAGTGCACCTTGCTTTAGGATTCTTTCCTATTGCCTTTGAAGTACATCAAATTCAAACTTTTGGGTCGAGGATTTTACATCCAAGCTACCTTTGCTTTAGGATTCATTTCCTATTACACTTTGAAATACATCAAATTCAAACTTTTGGGTCGAGGATTTTATATCCAAGTGCCTTTGCTTTAGGATTCTTTCCTGTTGCCTTTGAAATACATCGAATTCAAACTTTTGGGTCGAGGATTTTATATCCAAGGCTGCCTTGCTTTAGGATTCTTTCCTATTGCCTTTGAAGTACATCAAATTCAACCTTTTGGGTCGAGGATTTTATATCCAAGGCTACCTTTGCTTTAGGATTCTTTCCTATTGCACTGAAATACATCGAATTCAAACTTTTGGGTTGAGGATTTTATATCCAAGACTGCACTACTTTAGGATTCTTTCGTATTGCACTAAAATACATCGAATTCAAACTTTTGGGTCGAGGATTTTACATCCAAGACTGGACTGCTTTAGGATTCATTTCCTATTGCCTTTGAAATACATCGAATTCAAACCTTTTGGGTCAAGGATTTTACATCCAAGACTTGCCTTGCTTAGGATTCTTTTCTATTGCCTTGAAATACATCAAAATCGAACTCTTGAGGTTAAGGATTTTACATCCAATACCGCATTGCTCCGAGGTCTTTCCTCATTGCAACGATTCAATTTAATCGATTCGATTTTCTTTCGAGGTTGAAGATGTTACATCTAAAACCTCGGAATTCCAATTTTCATTTCGAAATCAAATCCTTGAATTAATTTTGACAAACTCCAATCTAAATTGAAACTCCAAATTGAAATCTAAACTCACACATCAAAACTTAAATTGAAACAAAATAAAATCTAAATCGAAATTCCCCCAGGTCATGTGATTTGGGATTCACCTCCTTTTCCTTTCCCCAGCGAGAGTTCGGGAATCTCCGGTTTCGGAGATATACTTGCTACTCCCGGCGGAAACTCTTCTACTTCGTCCTAAGTTCGTCACTTGGACATCCGTGTTGGTTTTGTTGATCGCTTCGGTCGACACCGATACGCGCGGTGTGCTCCGTCGGCTCACCACACCTATTGGGGTCCATTTGTTGACCTCATTTTTGATGAGGTCTTCTCTTCTTCTCTTTAGTACTTAGGATCTAGCCTTAGTCTTTTCCTTTGACTATCTTAGAGGACTAGAATTGGGACCCACCTTTTAGAAATTCAAACCACTTCTTAACTCCCTGCAAACTCCACAAACTTGACTGTAGACCCCTAATCACCTAGAGGGTTGAAATCGAATGTGGAAGTTTAAAGGATGAGTTCTTATGGGACTCTTTGGCCTTAGGAGCCCCTACTGGGTGGCCTGGTGCAGTGAAGGGGCTGACTTACACACACTACACTTATACACTACACCTACACACTACACTTCCACATACCTCCTAAAACCACACCCATACCGAACTTGACCTCCGACTCATGTAGGTGATCCGCATGGATGGTCCTTAACCCACAAGCCCTTGGCTAAGAGGGTTAGGAACAACATAGTGAAAGCCTCGAAATGAGTCCCTCCATGGCTCATGTGGGCTTGATGTGGCTTCATGGCTCAACCAAAATGATTTCACTCCACTCAAATTCACCCGATCTTCAATTTCCCAAATTTTCGATTTTTGACCCCGGGACCCTACACCTACTAAACCTGCCCAAAACCCTTAAAATTACCCAAATTTCTCAAAAATTTCCAAATTACCCAAAATTCTCCAAAATCAATCCCAAACATTTCCACATCACCTAAACTGATCATCCATACCCAAAAATACCAAAAATTCCAAGAAAACCTCCCAATACCCTCCAAATACCCAAAATACCCCTCTTGGCCAAAAAATCCAAAAATTCAGAAAATTTCCAGAAAATTCCAAAAAATCCTAAATATTCCCAATTTCATTTTGTCCAACTACACCATGGGCCAATTTTGTCAATTTACCCTACTTTGGTCAAAACCCCCAATTTGACCCATTTTAACCCTAAGTGCACCCAATGTCAAGCCAAACCTACCCAATTGACCCCAATTTTGGTCCAATTCAATTCTAAACTTCAAATCAATATCCCAAATACCAATTTAGACCAAATCCAAGCCCAATTTGATTGAAAATTGGATCCAATCTCACTTTTGGCCTTAAAGCCCAATTTGGACCCATGACCCAAACCTAACCCAAACTCACCCAATTCAATTCCAATTAACCCCAAATCTTTTCTAAATCTTCCTTAACATTCCCACAAACAAAATACTAACATGATTTGCCCAAAATTTAGACCCAAACCCCACTCAAACTCATCCCAAGGTTAAAAGGCCCATTTTTGACCTAAACCCAAACCTAGCCCAAATGATCCCAAACCCCAAAATCAAAGCCCAACCCAAGTCAAAACCTCTTTGAAACACTCCCATAAACATTTCTCAACATTAATTCTACATAAATTTCAACCCTAGCCCAACATTGGCCCAACTTGGCCCACTTGGACCTATATTGGCCCATTCACGAAAAGAGCCCAAGTCGACCAATTCAAATCCAAATCACCCCCAATTTGCTTCAAGTCACTCATGACACATCCATGAGCTAAACCCAACAATTATTTGGCCCAACCTCTTTACAAAATTCCCATCCATAAATTCATTTTTAAACTTAAAGGCCCATTCCTTAAACCATTTTAAAAGCCAGCTTCCACAAATCCAAAACCCAAAAATTCTTCCAAAGCCCATATGACATTTCCCCTCATCATACTTTCAATTAAAATCATCCCTAAGTCCTAAACCAATGATCAAATAATTCTAAATGAAGCTTCATCCAAATTTCCACCAAATTATCCAAAATCCTTAAAATCCTTTTTTATGAAATTGACCGAACTTTTTGCCGAGCCAAGGTGAGCCATGAAGCCATGCATGAGCCACATGTGAGCCATGAGAGCTTTGGACACTCCACCATGCCATATTGGGTAAGAAGAGGGGGGCTTTCCTTAATCCCTAAAGCTCATTAGCCTTAATCATGTTTCACACTAAACTTAAATTTAATCCAGAATATATTTGGATGGAGACTTCTCCATGCCAAGCCAGTGATCCCTTTGATCCCCCACAGCATCCAAGGCCACCTTGAAGGGTGCACCAAGCCCAAATGGGTGGATTGACCCATTTAGACTCAAAACTAGCCATGCCCCATTCTACATTGAATCAAAGCCTTTACACATGGCAATTGCCAATTGCTTGCACCAAGCCCAGCTACGACCACTGACCTTGAGGGTGACCCATGTACGGCCGGCCGGCCACCGAGCCGCAGGAAAACACCATGGCTGAGAGCTCACCTGTGAGCCGACTTTGAAATTCTCACTTGCTGAGCTGCCCGATCCCGAGTGGCCATTGTAGGCTGTTCTTCTCTTGCCAGAGCGAGCTGATCCCAAGCCCTAACTCTCCACGGGAGGCCCTCCACCCTCTCCTGATTCAAACTCCACCCCTCTCGGCCATGAGAGGAGCCGAGCACAAACCTTGCCAAAACTACGCCAAAATTGTTCCGGACTCCTCCCCATACACGAGCACTTGATCCCAGGTGAGATCCCCCTGCCATTTCTCCTCCGTGAGCTCGATTTCGAGTTGAAATTCCACCCGAAACCAGGACACTTCTCCACGGTGAGCCAATTCCCAAATTGATTGGTTCTACACCTTCACCGAGACCGAGGGAAGGTGTCCACCAGCAAAGCCCCATCTCCGGGCCACCCGGTTGCTCCGGCCTCCAAGCTTTGTGATCGGGCTTGGTCGAAATCACATCCGGACAATTCACCGGACCAGGAGACTTCATGCGGAGCTTGCTGGGATCCGATCGAAGGTGCAACAACTCTCGGATTGAAGCCACACTTCTACGAGCAAAGGTATTAGCTAATTCTTCATCCCGAGCTTCGGAGATTCTCCATTTCAAATGCTTTAGTTTCAATGCATGTTAACCGTATAGATGTGTTCGTCTCTTCGAGACGAATCCATAGAGCATAAGAACATAAAAATCCATTGAGTATCGAGTGAGATCTTAGGGATTTAGTGTGGACGACTCTCGGGTGAGGACGCTCGGGGACGATGAACGGATGCGCGTCCATTCGATACACGCGCGGACGAACGGCTCGGATGGCGTCGGACCGAGGAGACGGTACGAGAACCGCGGGGCCGGGCTGGCGACTCGGGTGGCGGTGTCGAATGGGAGCGCGACGCGTGTGCGTTCGGAGGCTGCGAGAGGTTGACGTGGCGCCGCGTGGATAAATAGAAAATTAGGATATTTTTCTATTTATTTAATTCCCTAAACTTCAAAAATTCATATCTCTGTGTAGAAAAATCGAGAAAAATAAAATAAAAATACCCTCTTGCTCAGTGAACAGAGGAGAATAATGTGGAAAATAAATCATTTAATTTCATCAAGTATTTTATTTTTTATAATTTATTTACTCTCTACATTATTTTAATTCTCCATGCATGCATACAATTCACCATGGCATGAGACCATAGGGCTTTTGAAGCCTACTGAATTTGGGAACATTCCCTGAATTTTCCAAAGTCGGAGGCTATCCTATGAAAAGTTATTGATTTTTCAAATTCAGGTTCTTGTTTTGAGTATTTTAATTCCAATAAATAGCATGTTGTGAAATAAATTCTAGGAAAATTTGGTGATGTTTCTTATGACCGAGAGAACCTTAGGAAAAATAGGTTTTGACTTAGTTCATTTAAAACAACCCTAATTGGCTTAAAAACCCAAAATAGGTCTTTAATTAATTAAAGTTAACCATGCATCTAATTGACTTGAAATCAATTCTCCACTGACCTTTAGGATCAGAGGAATCCACCATAAAAGTTTGAGGTCAATTGGACTTGGTTAGCCCCACTAATTGGGTTGATTAAGCCACTTAGCCATTTTAAACTTTAAAAATTCATTACTTTTAAAATACCTTTCAAAAATTCACTAAATTAGTTTTGGAGCCTCTCTGATATCAGGGGAACCTAAGAAAATTAAAATTTCAATTTTCTAAAAAAGTTGATTTTTAATAATATTTTAATATTTTTAATAATTAAAAAATAATAAAAATCACAAAAATAATAAAAGTCACCAAAATGTCACATTTTGAATTTTAATCACATAGGAACAAATCCCACATTTTTCTTAGGTCTATTTGGTGAGATATTAAATTTTAAAGCTTTAAGGTAATTTTAAAATTAAAAAAATGTATTTTCTAGCATTTTCACTAAAATAATTATAATAAATCATAGAAAAATCAAAAAATTGCAAAATTTGCTTCTCCGATTTCCTTGATATCAGAGAGATTTTTGAAAATTATAAAATCTATTTTTCAACATTTATTTTATTTTTAAATTAATTAACACTCCACAACTTAAAATAATTATAATAAAAATAATATAATTCAAAAAATCACCAAAATTGGTCCAAGTGCTTCTCTGGTCATTAGGAATGTCCCCTAATTTTCTTAAGGACAGAAACTTTCCCTTGGTCATGTTATTAAATTTTCCTTGGAAATCTCTATTTTCCACCAAAAATAATTATATAAATAAATTAAATACAGAAAAATCACATTTTCTCCTCTCATGTCTTTATTGACACATGAGTGAAGTCACATAAAAATTTCAAGTTCATTTGAGTTCAATTTAGTGAGTTATGAAATTGTTAAGTTTAAAGGGTAAAATGGTAATTAAATTTTAATCCTTAATTAAAACTTTAGGTTTAATAAAAAATTAACAAGTAAAATATTTGATCCTAATCTGATTTGGATGATTGAAATTCAAATAATTAAAGGGTAGAAACCCATTAAACAATTTTAA
Source organism: Papilionanthe hookeriana x Papilionanthe teres (assembly GCA_022702705.1). Classification (NCBI taxonomy): domain Eukaryota; kingdom Viridiplantae; phylum Streptophyta; class Magnoliopsida; order Asparagales; family Orchidaceae; genus Papilionanthe; species Papilionanthe hookeriana x Papilionanthe teres. Next base: position 24,302 of record JAKZJZ010000398.1, read on the forward strand.
AATGATTAAACTTTAATTAAATAATTGATTAAATTTGGAAGAATAATAAAATTGGAATTATTAAAATAGGGATATTATTAGGAAGAGATTTATTCTTTAATTTAAAAATCCCTAAATTAATCATCTCATTAATATTCAATTCTTAATTAAAATGATAACTTAAATTTAAAATATTAAAAGACTTAATTATTAAACTCTTTTAAAAATTTCAATTAAAATTAAAAATAAAATTAAATTAAAATTAAATTAAATTAAATAAATTAAATTAAATTAAATTAAATTAAATTAAAATTAAATTAAATTAAATAAATTAAATTAAATTAAATAATTGAATTAAATAAAATAAAATTAAATTAAATTAAATTAAATAAATTAAATTAAATTGAATAATTAAATTAATTTAATTTAAATTAAATCAAATTAAATTAAATTAAATAATTAAATTAAATTAAATTAAATCAAATCAAATTAAATTAAAATTAAATCAAATCAAATTAAATTAATTTAACATCAAATCAAACTCAATTGAATTAAATTAAATTAAAACTCAATTAAATTAAATTAAATTAAATTAAATATAACATCACCAAAGACATAAAGAATTCAAAATAAATCTAAAATAACTTGAACACTATTCCAAATTTAAACCCTTCAACTTAAATCAAATCATTTGAATACCAATTTACCCTTGAAAGTTTTAGTTATCATAACTCCTAAACAGAACATTAAATGAAATGTTACTTCACTTATAGGATATTCGAATGTCACTAGTTCACTGAGCGAAGATAACAACAAAACTTGAATTCTCGGACGATTAATTCATTTATATAATCGAATTCATTTGGACTTAAAATAATCCTAGAAATATTGAAAAGATGTTTAAGATTCTTCTTAAGCACTTCCTCAATATGATAGGACATTTATAAGAACAATTGAATTTAATTATTCTTTGATGAAGAAAATCGTCTTCAAACAAAATAACAAAGACCTAGACGTCATAGGAAATAACTAGCTATAGATTAGGAATTTGGTAGAAAACCATAACCCTTACCTTAGCTCTACCTAGGAACTTGCTTAAATATTCTAATTGAGTTTTAAGTGCAGCTTGGGATGACGGGAAGACCCTCCAGGTACGCTTTTATTTTATTGAAATTTACTTTCTTGTAATTTACATTATCACAATTTATTTAATCGCATTGCACTTACGTTTCTTGCATGATAAACAACTGTTGCATGAAAACCCACACTTTTAGGATAGACCCTAAAACTGAAACCAAAACTAAATTAAAAGTCATTGCAAGATAAAATTTACCGCCACAACATTTCAAAATATAAAACAACTCAAAATTTAATCACAAACGAACACAAAACTACAATTGCAACTAAATTAAAACGTTCGTTGGATGATCGGGAATACCTCGGATGATGTAACCTACGTGTTGCTAACGGGATTTCCCACGGTCTAAATGAAAGTGTGGAACTCATTCGGTTGAGTTTAGCAAATTCATACGGACTAAGTGAATCCGATAAAATAATGATGCGGAAGGATGGAACCGTGGGATCTTAACCGGTGTCGTTATAATCAACTTTAAGATTTGTTTCAATTAAAACATAAAAAAAACCACGGAAATTAAGATTTTCTCTAAACCAAAACACTTTTCTCATCTCTCGATTTATGATTTCTAAAACTAAACCTCTGCAACAATAAGGAGCTCGGAGCATGGTGGGCGAGCACGGCCATCGTCGTCAGCAAAACTTGAACCTATTTCGAGCAAAACTTTCCTAGAATTAAATAACCAAGCCATAGGATTTCGAGGTAGTTTGCACTAGGGCAACATAAATCCTCGACCTTTTGTTAGGCATTTGCACTTGCAAATTAAGCCCTAACCGGACTTAGGATTCGAGGTAGTCGTCTGATACGACATAAACCCTCACATCTTCGAGGCTATTTGTATGATTCTATCATATAAATATAAGTCCTAATTAATTAAAATTGACAAAATCAAAATATTTAAATAAACATTTGGATTTTCCTAAATTTAAGCCACACAATAGGATAGTCGGGAAATTACCGAAATTCACTTCGAATCTGTGGTTTCTCCTACTTTTCTTCCTTTGTATTCACAAAACAAAATGTCCCAAACTTGATCCATTCCCTATTGAAATTCCAAAATTCAATCCCTTGAAAACTTAAACTTTGAAATTCCCGAGAGCGAATTATTGATTATTATCGAGAGTTTTCTTAGGTGATTCCCGTCACTTAAGATGTAATTAACTATAGGGGCTTGCCCTTATAGGGAATTTTGAAGAACCCATGTAATATAAACCCCGTTTAATGTTTTCATATTAAGCGGGGAATTTTGTCGGCTTATAAAATTGGTTCGCGGACCAAACGGATGTCACAAATCTTCTAGTTTATTTAATCGAGCCCCACCGTCAAGCAGTGTGTCTATCCTTAGGGATAGCTACACGGTTTGTAGTGCGGTGCTCGTTTACATAAACTATTTGGGATGTGAGAATCGGTTTAGTCTCATATCTTAAAACATTCAAATTTGAAATTATTTTCAAAATTAAATACTACTTTTCAAATTATTTATTTTAATTAAATTAAAAATTCACCGACAGATTTCTGTTAGGCGACCCCTCTTCAAAATAAAACACAACCTAAAAATATGCCGACAGGGTGAAGGAAAAAGTGACACCTCACCCCATGCATCATGATGGGTATTAACCCATGGCTAAGTGGTCTTAATGTGGGCTTAATTATGTGTTAATTAAACCTTAAGATGAGTTTAGCTTTAATTAATTATGAGAAGGTTATATGTCATTTCATTTCTTCTCAATTTCAAATTTTAATTAATTACTTTATTAATTAAAATTGTTGGAAAATATTTTATTAATTAATTTATTAATTGAAAATAATTTCAATTTAATTAATTGATTAATTTTATCATTTTTGTCATTTTATGATTTTAATTTAATTTTCATTTTAATTAATTATGTCATTTAATTAAAATATTGAAAATTAAATCATTAGTCATTTTAATTAATCAAAATAATTTTGAAATTAATTATTTGATTAATTTTGTTTTTTTATTTCATTTTTATCTATTTTAATCAAAATAGATAGGTGTTGACTAATTTTGACTCAGGTTGACCCAAGTTAGCTCAAATTGATCATTTTAATTTTAAAATGTCTAGTACTTGTGATTTTGTCATTCTGGGGTTTTAAATGTGTCATTGGGTGAAAGGGTCGACTTATGGGTCAATAGTATTGGTCATTGGGCCTGGTTTGACCATTTTGACCAAGGTTGACTTTTTAGGTCAAAAGGTTGACCTATGGGGTCAACAGAGTTGGTCACTGGGTCTGGTTTGACCATTTTGACCAATGTTGACTTTTTAGGTCAAAAGGGTGACCTATGGGGTCAACGGGGTTGGTCACTAGGTACGGTTTGACCATTTTGACCAAAGTTGACTTTTTAGGTCAAAAGGGTGACCTATGGGGTCAACAGGGTTGGTCACTGGGTCTGGTTTGACCATTTTGACCAATGTTGACTTTCTAGGTCAAAAGGATAACCTATGGGGTCAACAGGGTTGATCACTAGGTCTGGTACGACAATTTTGACCAAAGTTGACTTTTTAGGTCAAAAGGGAGACCTGTGGGGTCAACAGGGTTGGTCACTGGGGCTGGTTTGACCATTTTGAGCAATGTTGACTTTTAGGTCAAAAGGTTGACCTATGGGGTCAACAGGGTTGGTCACTAGGTCTGGTTTGACCATTTTGACCAAAGTTGACTTTTTAGGTCAAAAGGGTGACCTATGGGGTTAACAGGGTTGGTCACGGGATCTGGTTTGATCAATTTGACAAAAGTTGACTTTTCAGGTCAAAAGGGTGACCTATGTGGTCAACAGGGTTGGTCACTGGGTCTGGTTTGACCATTTTGACCAATGTTGACTTTTTTGGTCAAAAGGGTGACCTATGGGGTCAACATGGTTAGTCACTAGGTCTGGTCTGACCATTTTGACCAATGTTGACTTTTAGGTCAAAAGGGTGACCTATGGGGCCAACAGAGTTGGTCACTGGGTCTGGTTTGTCCATTTTGACCAAAGTTGACTTTTTTGGTCAAAAGGGTAACTTATGGGGTCAATAGGGTTGGTCACTGGGTTTGACCATTTTGACCAAAGTTGACTTTTTAGGTCAAAAGGGTGACTATGGGGTCAGCGAGGATTGGTCACTAGGTGCAGTTTGACCATTTTGACTAATGTTGACTTTTAGGTCGAAAGGTTGACCTATGGGGTCAACGAGGGTTGGTCACTAGGTACGGTTTGACCATTTTGACTAATGTTGACTTTTTAGGTCAAAAGGGTGACTTATGGGGTCAACAGGGTTGGTCACTGGGTCTGGTTTGACCATTTTGACCAATGTTGACTTTTTAGGTCAAAAGGGTGATCTATGGGGTTAACAGAGTTGGTCAAGGGGTCTAGTTTGATAATTTTGACCAAAGTTGTCTTTTTAGGTCAAAAGGGAGACGTGTGGGGTCAACAGGGTTCGTCACTGGGTCTGATTTGACCATTTTGAGCAATGTTGACTTTTAGGTCAAAAGGTTGACCTATGGGGTCAACAGGGTTGGTCACTAGGTCTGGTTTGACCATTTTGACCAAAGTTTACTTTTTAGGTCAAAAGGGTGACCTATGGGGTTAACAAGGTTGGTCACGGGGTCTGGTTTGACCATTTTGACCAAAGTTGACTTTTTAGGTCAAAAGGGTGACCTATGGGGTCAACAGGGTTTGTCACTGGGTCTAGTTTGACCATTTTGACCAATGTTGACTTTTTAGATCAAAAGGGTGACCTATGGGGTCATCAGTGTTGGTCACTGGGTCTGGTTTGACCATTTTGACCAATGTTGACTTTTTAGGTTAAAAGGGTGACCTACGGGGTCAACAGGGTTGGTCACTGGGTCTGGTTTGTCCATTTTGACCAAAGTTGACTTTTTAGGTCAAAAGGGTGACCTTTGGGGTCAACAGAGTTAGATTCTGGGTCCGGTTTGACCATTTTGACCAAAGTTGACTTTTTAGATCAAAGGGTGACTTATTGGGTCAACGAGGTTGGTCATTGGGTGCAGTTTGACCATTTTGACCAAAGTTGACTTTTTAGATCAAAAGGGTGACCTATGGGGTCAGCTGGGTTGAGTCATTGAGTGCAGTTTGACCATTTTGACTAATGTTGACTTTTTAGGTCGAAAGGTTGACTATGGGGTCAACGGGGTTGGTCACTAGGTCCGGTTTGACCATTTTGACCAATGTTGACTTTTTAGGTCAAAAGGGTGACTTATGGGGTCAACAGGGTTAGTCACTGGGTCTGGTTTAACCATTTTGACCAATGTTGACTTTTTAGGTCAAAAGGGTGACCTATGGGGTTAACAGGGTTGGTCACGGGGTCTGCTTTGACAATTTGACCAACGTTGTCTTTTTAGGTCAAAAGGGAGACGTGTGGGGTCAACAGGGTTGGTCACTGGGTCTGATTTGACCATTTTGAGCAATGTTGACTTTTAGGTCAAAAGGTTGACCTATGGGGTCAACAGGGTTGGTCACTAGGTCTGGTTTGACCATTTTGACCAAAGTTTACTTTTTAGGTCAAAAGGTAACCTATGGGGTTAACAAGGTTGGTCACGTGGTCTGGTTTGACCATTTTGGCCAAAGTTGACTTTTTAGGTCAAAAGGGTGACCTATGGGGTCAATAGGGTTGTTCACTGGGTCTAGTTTAACCATTTTGACCATTGTTGACTTTTTAGATCAAAAGGGTGACCTATGGGGTCAACAGTGTTGGTCACTGGGTCTGGTTTGACTATTTTGACCAATGTTGACTTTTTAGGTCAAAAGGGTGACCTATGGGGTCAACAGGGTTGGTCACTGGGTCTGGTTTGTCCATTTTGACCAAAGTTGACATTTTAGGTCAAAAGGGTGACCTTTGGGGTCAACAGAGTTGGTTAATGGGTCTGGTTTGACCATTTTGACCAAAGTTGACTTTTTACGTCGAAAGGGTGACTATGGGGTCGACGGGGTTGGTCACTGGTGCGGTTTGACCATTTTGACCAAAGTTGACTTTTTAGATCGAAAGGGTGACCTATGGGGTCAACGGGGTTGGTCATCTGGTGCAGTTTGACCATTTTGACTAGTTGACTTTTTAGATCGAAAGGGTGACCTATGGGGTCGACGGGGTTGGTCATTGGAGTGCAGTTTGACCATTTTTACTAATGTTGACTTTTTAGGTCGAAAGGTTGACCTATGGGGTCAACGGGGTTGATCACTAGGTCCGGTTTGACCATTCGACCAATGTTGACTTTTTAGGTCGAAAGGGTGACTTATGGGGTCAACAGGGTTTGTCACTGGGTGCAGTTTGACCAATTTGACCAATGTTGACTTTTTAGGTCAAAAGGGTGACCTATGGGGTCAACAGGGTTGGTCGCTGGGTTTTGTTTGACCATTTTGACCTTAGTTGACTTTTTAGATCAAAAGGGTTACATATGGGGTCAACAGGGTTGGTCACTAGGTCTGGTTTGACCATTTTGACCAAGGTTGACTTTTTAGGTTAAAAGGGTGACCTATGGGGTCAACAGGGTTGGTCACTGGGTCTGGTTTGATCATTTTGACCAAAGTTGACTTTTTAGATCAAAAGGGTGACCTATGGGGTCAACAGGGTTGGTCACTGGGTCTGGTTTGACCATTTTGACCAAAGTTGACTTTTTAGGTCAAAATGGTGACCTATGGGGTCAACTGGGTTGGTCACTGGGTCTGGTTTGACCATTTTGACCAAAGTTGACTTTTTAGGTCATAAGGTTATTGACTCATTGTAAAATGAGGTCACCAACTGTAATCGAGGAAGTTAATACCAAAGTGTTGTTTTAAAAATTTGGCTAGGGAAGTGGAAGAGTTAATTGTCCGCTGACCCACTTTTAATATGTATGTAATTTTTGTTTATAGCAACGGCACCAAAAACTTTTTCTCGCTTTAAATGTAGATATATGATTTAATGTATAATGTGGATTCTACGCAAGTATACGTATCGTTTCAAGTAATACAATCCTCTAGTGGAGTCCTGGTTATCGATCTCACAGGGAAGTTTTTAACAGATTTGTTATCAGATAAATTAAAAGGAATTACTTACTAATATAGTAAACGGAAATTAAAAGTAACTATCACAAACTAAAGTAAACTAATGCTTGAAATAAGTTGATTTAAATAATTGAGAAAAAGTATCATTCTCCTTGTTTTTAGAAAATTAAGTGAATGATGAATTTAAATAGAATTTTTAAATTGTATTGTGACAAATAGGAGCATTCCTATTCTTTACCCTTTGGTCCAGTGCAAAGAACATTGACTAATCCTATGTTTGATTATCGAATCGCAGTAGAGCTTGGGAGGATACTGGCTGCCACTTCGAGCTCCCACGTTCCCCTCACCCGAGGGCTAATATCTACACTTCGGCTCTCAAACGAGTAGGACCGAATTGAATATTTTAGTCTGTCACACTAAAATGTTCAATTCTACTTCCGATAATTAATATTTCCCTATTTATTTGCACCCGCCTTCCAAGGCTTTTGACTTGCCCTAATATTGGATGTAATTTTTACTATAGTTGATAATTCAACATATTTTAACAACTCAATTGACCAGATTGAAAGTAAATTAAGTTTTAAGTAAATTATCACAATTTATTTTAATATATTAGGTGCTTCTATTTAATTTCATCAATCCGCATAATTTTCATAAACAAGGAGAAAGACTAAGAAAACTACTCAGAATGCATGGGAATAAAACAAAGCATGGTTTTCATTTAAAGTTAACAATAATAAACAAAGATACTTATCTTAATTTCCTTCCCAAGCAGACTCCTTGAAGTTCCTTTGACTTTTCCTTCTAGTACAGCAAACTTCTAAATCGCACTCAAATAAACTAAAGAAACTCACTAAACACACTAAGACATACAAAAATAGACACATAAAAGACTCTAGAGAAATTTTTTTAAAAACTCAAAAGACATACGAAAGACTCTAAAGAAACTTTTTGTAGACTCAAAAGACACACCAAGACACTAGAATTCGGCCTCTATTTATAGAGTTAAGCAAAGGTCCAAGGGGTGCTTAAACACCTCTTTAAAAAGTGTCCGGAGTTCAATGTATTTGCATTTTGAACTAGCTCGCCGTCGGCGGAAACGACCTCGCCGTCGGCGGGGCTTTTAGAAGGTCTTCGAGCCGCGCGATCTCGCCGTCGAGCGAGCTCGGGCTCGGCTGTCGGCGAGGTAGTTATAATTCCTTCAGAAATTCTCTTCACGATCTCGCCGTCGGCGGCCTCGATCTCACCGTCGGCGAAGTAGTTATATTTGCATGAATTTCCTCCTTTTTGATCCAAATTTGCTTCATTTCATGCTTTTCTGTTCCATCACTTATAAATCTTCATTCCTGCAATAAAATAAAGAAAATATCTTTCTTTAAAGTGCAATTTTATCAAAAATAGATATGAATTTCTTAATGAATTTTTCTGTGATCAAAATCCTCCAAACTTAATTATTACTTGTCCTCAAGTAATTTTGATACTAAATAAAAATAACGATTTCTATAATAGAATTTTTCAATTCGGATAATATGAATTAAATTTAAATAATATTATAATAAAGTAAAATATAAATATTTACGAGTGATTAAATTAACTTTATAGATATAAGATTATTTAGTTATCGAGTCTAAGATTTCTAGCTTTCTATTTATTTCAGGAATGACTATATTTAAAATAGTAAATTACTTTAGATATTTAGATGATAGGAAGTTCAAGAAAACACTATTTAGTAAAGTATCAATCCATAAATATAAGTTTAGAAATATAATTAAGTTTTACTCATTAGGTTGACTCCATTGAAGCCAATTTTTGATTAGGAATCTCCTCAAGCTTCTCCTCACTTATATTTTTCTTTTCTTTTCTTTCTTCTTTTCTTTTTTTTTCTTTTCTTTCTTTTTTTTTTCAAGTGAGGATTACTGTATCTGGATAGCCTGTTAATAATTTTAAACTTCAATTTCTCTTCCTAAATTTGAAACTTAAAATATTTCTCTGCTTATATATATTTCATAGCCTTTACTTCATTGAGTTTCTTTCCTTTCTTTTTCACTTAAATACTTAAGAATTTTCAATTTTTAGAATATAGTTTCCCTTACTTTAAATAGTTTACTATATTCTTATTCCTTTTAACCAAATATCTTATTCAATTAATTAATTGAATTACTAGAAATATTTTCTTTAACTTTATATAATAATTAAATAAAGTAACTCATGTTTATTGAATTGAAAAACTACTATAGAAAATCATTTAATAATAATTTTTGAAAGTAGAAATTGAGAACAATTTTAATAATTAAATTCGTATTTTTACCCTCCCCCAAACTTAAATTTTTCTATCTATACTATATAGTGAAAAGGGTAAGTATATAATAAAATTCATCACACCTTTGAGCTTTAGGTATTTCTTTTCTTTGAAATTTTTGTAGGCTTTTTCATTACTCACAGAACCTGTACTGTTAGTATTCTTCCACATATAATATTTAAAAAAAAAGTGTTGGGATGGAAATTTTAAAATAAGCATTAAACGTAACAATTGAAAACTTAATATATTAATACATATACATTTAACTAATCTATTTTTAAACATATTAAAACATCCTAAACAATGTTTAACATTTATAACTTATAAAAACTTTAAATTAACATCCTAAAGAAAATTGCAAACTCATTTAACACACATAAGAAATCTAATATCACAACTCAAGCAAACAAATAAATATACCAAGTCCAAAGTCCACAGAAAGTATTAAAATATTACACATAGAATAATCAAGTTTGCAAAACAATAAATCTAAACTAACTAAATAAACTGAACAAAGATTCTAATCTTCTGCATCAAAATCCCAAGCTATGTCATCTCCCTGATCTCCAGGCTGAGAAGGCCGAGCGACTCAGTACTTGTGAATATCGGGGGCACTCAGGAAAGACAACATCTAAATCACCACTCCTATATCGACGTTCAGCTTCATAGTATGCAATTTTGTACTCTGAATGTCGATGGAGATATTCGCTATCATAATCGTGTCTTCTTTCCAAGCCTCTGATCCTTTGGTCTATATGCTCAAATCTTCTTTCCATATTTTCTCCAAATAATTCAAAACTCTTTCTACTCGGGGTTAATTCATTCATCGGATCTTGAAGGGTAGGAGTGGTGTGCGAGGGGTTGATCATAACTAGTAGAGGGTATATCTCTACTTGAAGAAGGTACATAATCCCTTGTTCCAGATCTCCATCCTTCGTGGGATTCATATTTCTTTATATTAGCCTGAGTAAGTGGTTTCATAGGTTCAATCTATTCTTCATCATCTCTTGCCTCTACCCCGGATAATTGGCAAAGTGCATAGATAAGACCGAGGATGTCCTAGTCCTCCTCCACTTTCATTTCTAGTCGTGGCTAATATGTTTTTATAAATAACATTTCCCACATTAATACTCTTCTAGTTCCGAATACGAAATTCGGAAGCTGCTTCTATCTCTTGTTACCTCACTATGGTGGTAGGTAGGTAACAAAGTAGAACAAATAAAATTATGCCGAGCTTTAGATGTTGCATTTAGCATAGAAAGAGGGAAGTTTACCCGTTCTGCTGCTTTATCTTCCAGACTCCTTTCCCATCAGTGAGAAAGTCAATCACCTCTTCCAGTAGTCCTTCCATAGTTCCAAAAGTTTCATACTCGCTGGTGTAGGTGTCTCGTACTTCATAATAAGCATTTATTCTAGCAGCATTGAAATCTACAAAAAATCCTCTAACCTTAACCGGTGCATCTTCAGCCTGTGTTAAATTTGTATAAAATTCCTTCACCACTTCCACAGCGGCTCTGTTGGTCACGTAACAGAAGTTTTCCCATCCTCGCTCCTTTATAACTCGCTCCACTTCTCCTCCAGGATTTTTGAAAACTCGATCTTGTATGCACTTTCTTGCTTGAATGTTTTGAAAATATCGAGTTTGTGCTCTTGCATTAATAAATCGGGTTTCGTCAAAATCTATTCGTCGCTTTCGTCGTAGAGCCATTTCTCGATCTGTGAAATTTGCAAAAATTTTAACTAAACTCCAAAATATTTCTAAGTAGGCTTCCTACAACATCTAAAATCCATTTAAATCAATTTCTATGAAATTCTTCGATGTATTTTCTTCACATTTCAAAATTTTTCAAAATTTTCCAAATGTAAAAGAAATCCATGGTGAAAATAAAAAAATTTTGCATAGGATTGAAGCTCTTACCAAGTGAAGCTGAAATCCGATGTCAAAAAGTCTTGAAATCACTTCAAATCCGAGATCTCTCAAGCCCTAGGTCGGTTTTTTCGAAAATTTGAGGAAAGGGATGATGAATAGTGTCAGTTGACTGGTCAAATATAGGTCTTTTTGCGATCTCGCTGTCGGCGAGGTTTTTCTCGCCGTCGGCGAGCTAATTAATTTCATAAGGCAAAAGTTTCGGGAAAAATCCGCAGTCGGCGAGCTCGGTCCGCTGTCAGCCGGTTTTCTCGCTGTCGGCGAGGTTCCAAAAATTTTAAATTTTTGAAATTCGTCAATCATTTTCAACTTCGAATTGCCTTTAATCAATCTTCCGATCACTTAATTTAATAATAATACAAAGATTAGATACTTATACTCACAAAAAGTCACAGAACACAAACAATATAACTTTATATATGAAATCCATGAAACTTACAATTTTCACAATAACAACTTTAACACATACTTAACTTAAATGTTTAAATCCATAATACTCAGCATCACAATCCACACCACAACACTCTAAATGCTGAGACATAACAATTTACATAAAATCTCATCAAATCTGAGATGATCAAATCAAACTTCGACTCATAATAAAATCTAATTCCAAAACACACACATATATATGTACAAATATAACATAAATATAGAAATCTTTCCTACTCTTCAGTGTCTGTACTAACATCTTCTTTGATATTTCCGATGCGACGCAAGTGAACAAATAAATTGTTGAAAGGCCTGAAAGGGAATTCTGCAATAGATTCTTCATTAATCCATCCTTTCTATCTTAGTAGATGAATAAAATTGGCCTCCAGATGTCCAATGTGATCAAAGTGTTCCTTCATTCTCCAATCAATATGATCAAACATATCAGAGATATTGTCAATGGAATTCATCAAATTTTGCAATTGTTTCTCCAATCCTTTAATCTTCTTCAGAATGAAATTAGTCTTATCAGTAAAGGGCCTTGCTAAAGGATTGTTCTGTGATGCTCTGACAGAAATAATGGTAATTTCATCATTGTTATCCAAAGTGGGAAACATATCAGTAGGATCCAGTGGTTTCCATGGTAAAAGTACTTTTTCCTAAGCCTCATAAGAAACTTGCTATTGACTGCATAAAGTAAATATAGTAGATGGGTGTCCAAGTCCATGCACTAACCCATGCACAATTAATCCCAACGCAGACTTTACTATTATTGATCCAACATCGATAGGTAATCCAATTTGAATACAATAGTTTAAAATAGTGCATTCCTTTGAAACTTTATTTACTCTCATGGTAGGTAATAATGTTGATGATATAAAGAAATGCCAGTGCTTCGAGATAGGGTTTAGTAGTGATGCAGAAAAACTGACATACCCGTCTTCTCGTAACTCCCAATCATCTGGTTCGTCAGTTAGGTATCTGTAGATCTCGTTCATATTGTATCTTGAAGGCACAAAGTTGGAATAATGACTAATAGAGGTATTCTCTATAGAAAACAATTCATTTACCCTTGAAGGAGTAAATGTTACCCATCTTCCTCTGACGTACACATTTCCATTGTTGATCGCATGTAAATTAGAGTAAAACTCTTTAACTACTGGAATAACTACAGCGGATGTCGTATAACAAAATACCTCCCAATGCTGCTGTGCGATCATTTCTTCAATTTTTGTAGTAGAATTCTCTACTCCTCTCGTTGACAAATCCTCTTTCTTTAATAAGTCTTTTCTTCATCGAAGCCTTTGTTGAAGATACGCTGCACCTCCGAACTGACGAATTTTCTTCGGTTGAAAACTTCAGTTTTTGTGGTTTCTAAGAATTTGGTGGCCATTTTGGATGGAAAGGATTGGTCTCTAGTCGATCCTAAGGAAGAAAATGGTGTAAAATCAGATTTGGAATAATTTCTTATGAAGGAATGGCTTAGATCCGTCAAAAACGCACGAAAAATCTTTAAGAAACCAAATTTTCAACTGCCTCGCCATCGGCGGGAAGTTCCTCGCCGTCGGCGACTTAGTAATAAAACTGACTCAGGTCATGGCACACGATCTCGCTGTCAGCGGGCTCAGGCGCGCTGTCGGCGAGATTCATAAAAATCACCCAATTTCGCTCTGGTCCGAATATTTTCTGATCTCATCATATAAGTTCAACTTTGTGATGATTCTAATAAAAAATTGAGTAGTAAGATTTGTTTTAATAATATAGACTCACTAATTTGCAGATAATTAAAATAAAATACTATTATGGGTTGCCTCCCATAAAGCGCTTGGTTTAACGTCGTCAGCCCGACCTAATTTAGTTAGTGTTCAGGTTGACTAAGCATTAAAACCTCTTTAAAATTTGGTCTTCTACCTTCGAAATTTGGTTTTAATCTATGTCCGTTTACCTTAAATCTTTGTCCTGTTTTTGGATCATCAATTTCTATAGTTCCATATGAAAATATTTGAGTTATGGTGAAAGGTCCTAACCATCGAGATTTCAATTTCCGAGGAAATAATTTCAATCTAGTATTATAAATCAAAACTTCTTGTCCTGGTTCAAAATTTCTTTGATTAATCTTCTGATCATGCCATAATTTCATTCTTTTTTTATAAATCCTATCATTATCATATGATTCGTTTCTTAATTCTTCCAATTCTTTTAATTGCAACAATCTCTTTTCACCAGCTTCTTTCATATTATAATTAAATTCTTTAATTGCCCAATATGCTTTATGTTCTAATTCAACTAGTAAGTGGCAAGTTTTTTCATATATAAGCCTGTAAGGAGTCATTCCAATCGGAGTTTTATAAGCGATCCTGTATGCCCATAATGCAGTGTCTAGTCTTATAGACAAGTCTAATCTATTAGGGTTTACTGATTTTTCTAATATACGCTTAATCTCTCGATTAGAAACTTCGGCTAATCCACTAGTTTGTGGATGATAAGCGATTGATATCTTATGCATAATATTATATTTTTCTACTAGTTTGTGAATATATTTGTTTCTAAAATGAGTTCCTCCGTCTGTGATAATCACTCTCGGCATTCCAAATCTAGTAAAAATATTTTTCATTAAAAATTTCGAAACACTTTTAGCATCACACCTAGGTAAAGCTTGTGCTTCAATCCATTTGGAAACATAATCAACGACTACGAATATATATGAGTTTCCAAATGAAGGAATAAAAGGTCCCATGAAATCTAATCCCCAAACATAAAAAATTTCAACTTCTAATATAAAATTCAGAGGCATTTCATTTTTCCTTGATATGTTTCCTACTCTTTGGCATTTATTGCAGGTTTTTATATATCTTTATACATCTCTAAATAGAGTAGGCCAGTAGAATCCAGATTGTAAAATTTTATATGCAGTTTTATCTGTTCCAAAATGTCCCCCAAAATCAAAATCATGACATTTTTGAATAATTGGTTCAGTTTCTTCATAAGGCACACATCTTCTAATGATTAGATCTTTACATTGCTTATATAAGTATGGTTCATCCCAAAAGTATGTTTTAGTATCGTGAATGAATTTTTTTTGTTGTTGCAAAGTTAACATAGGTGGTATAATGTCACTTACAATATAATTTACTAAATCAGCATACCAATGTATTTTCAACTCATTAATTTTATAAAGTTGTTCATCAGGAAAACTGTCTAAAATTTCATTATCAATATTAGATAATTTATGATTTTCTAATCTTGATAAATGATCAGCAATTTGATTATCACTTCTTTTTTTGTTAATGATCTCAAAATCAAATTCTTGCATTAATAATATCCATATGATTAATCTTGGTTTAGAATATTTCTTTTGCATTAAATATTTAATAGCTGAATGATCAGTATGTACAATACATTTAGTTCATATTAAATAATGCTGAAATTTATTAAACGCATATACAACTGCTAATAATTCTCTTTCAGTAACTGTATAATTTATTTCAGCATCATTTAAAGTTTTACTAGCATAGTATATAACTTTGAAAATCTTATCATATCTTTGCCCAAGAACTGCTCCTATAGCATCATCACTAGCATCACACATAAGCTCAAATAGTTTCTCCCAGTTAGGTGAAACTATTATATGTGCTGTAATTAATTTATCTTTTAATAATTCGAAAGCATTCAGGCATTCAGTTGTAAATTCAAATTTCTTGTCCTTTTCAAGAAGTTGGCATAGAGGTTTAGTAATTTTTTAAAAATCTTTAATATAACGTCGGTAAAATCCAGCATGTCCAAGAAAACTTCTTACCCCTTTCACCGTAGTTGGAGGTGGTAATTTAGTTATAACTAGAATTTTTGCAGGGTCTACTTCCATGCCTTTTTCCGAAATCTTATGCCCTAATACAATGCCACCTGTAACCATAAATTGATATTTCTCCCAATTAAGAACTAAATTAGTTTTCTCACATACTTCAAATACTTTTTCAAGATGATTTAAGCATGTGTCGAATGTTGTTCCAAATACAGAGAAATCATCCATAAATACTTCTATTCCATTTTCAATTAATTTACTAAATATAGATATCATACATCTTTGGAATGTTGCAGTGCATTACATAATCCAAAAGGCATTCTTCAAAAAGCGAAAGTTCCATAAGGACTAGTAAATGTAGTTTTATATTGATCCTTAGGAGCAATTTGTATTTGATGATAACACGTATATCCATCTAAGACACAAAAATATTTATGTCCGGCTAATCTATCTAACATCTGGTCTAGAAATGATAAAGGGAAGTGATCTTTTCTGGTGGCTGTGTTTAATTGTCTATAATCAATACATATTCGCCATCCAGTAACTTTTCTTATAGGGATAAGATCATTATTTTCATCAGCTTTTACGGTCACTCCTCCTTTCTTAGGTACACAGTGAATTGGGCTTACCTGACAGCACGTCGAAATAGGATATATAATATCATTATCTAACCATTTTAAAATTTCTTTCTTGACTACTTCTTTCATTATTGGATTTAATCTACTTTGTGGATCTGCTTTAGGTTTATGTTCACTATCTAAAATAATTCTGTGCATACAAATTGAAGGACTAATTCCTTTAATATCTGCTAAAGTCCAACCAAAAATTTTCTTATATTTTTTTAATGTATCTAAGAGTTTTTGTTCTTGAGATTCATTTAATTCAGATGAAATAATAACTGGTAGAGTTGAAGAATTACCTAAGTAAGCATACTTTAAATGATTAGGTAACATTTTTAACTCAAGTTTAGGAGGTTTAATAATCGATGGAACTATATTTTTTATTATTTTCTGTGTTATCCAAAACTTCAAATTTCTCTTAAATATAATATAGTTCTTCATTTATTTCAGATTTTTCAATTAATTCAATATTTTCTTTTTCTAATTTTTCTTCATAATATTCCTTAAAATGTTCTTTCTGTAAATGATCGAGTACTTCCATTCGAAAACACTCATCATCTTTTTCTAGCGCAGGATATTTCATTGATTTAGCAATATTAAAAGTAATTTTTTGTTCATTTACTCTCATAGTTAATTCTCCTTTCTGAACATCAATCATAGCCTTTCCCGTGGCTAAAAATGGTCTTCCTAAAATGATAGGAATTTCTTTATCTTCTTCCATATCTAGAACAATAAAATCTACAGGGAAGATAAATTTGTCCACTTTTAGCGATACATCTTCGATAACTCCCTTAGGATATGTAACGAACGATCGACTAGCCGAAGAGTAATCGAAGTAGGTGAAATTTCTCCCAATCCTAATCTTTTAAAAATTGATAGAGGCATTAGATTGATGCTGGCTCCTAAGTCACACAAAGTTTTTCCATAGAATTTTTCTCCAATAGCACAGGATATAGTGAAACTACCAGGATCTTTTAATTTTTCAGGAAGTTTTTTCTGAATAATAGCACTACACTCTTCACTAAGTGCGACCATTTCATTATCGGTAAATTTTCTTTTTTTATTTAGAATATCTTTCATGAATTTTATATAGTTTGGCATATGTTCTAAAGCTTCTACGAAAGGAATATTTATTGTTAATTTCTTTAAAATTTCAAGGAATTTAGCAAATAGTTTATATTTTTTATGTTGAATTAGTCATTGAGGAAATGGTGGTGAAGGTTTTTCAACAGAAATTTTATTTTCTAAGTTTGGATCTTGTTGATTCTCTTCCTTTTCATTTTCCACTTCCTCTTTTTGACTTTTAAGTTCTTTTTGAATTTGAGGTTCTAATTCTTTTCCACTTCGTAATTGTATCGCTTTAATTTGTTCATTTCCCTTGTCTTTAGGATTTATTTCCACATTACTAGGAAATGTTCCAGGTATTCTATTATTAAGTGCAGTAGCGATATGTCCAAGTTGAGTTTCAATAATTTTGATAGCTGTTCCTTGATTTTATAGTTGGTTTCCTTGTATTTGTAATTGATTTCCTTGATTTTGTAAATGTTGACCCATATTTAATATTAATTCTTCTATAGATAATTTCTTATCTTTAAATTGTGGGTTATTAAATCCGAGTGGATAATTAGATTTATAATTAGGATTTCCTTGATTAGATGGATTTCCTAATGGTTGTGTCATATTATTCATCCATGATTGATTAGTTGTGTTATTATTCCAATTAAAATTAGGATGATTTTTCCATCCAGGATTATAATAATTTGCATAAGGATTATTGGGTATGTTGTTAATTGCATTAATAGTTTCATATTGAGATTGAGATTCTAAAAGTTGTCCAGATGAATTTTCTTCTGATATATTTGTAGAGTAATTCATTCCAAAATGATCTAATGTTTTAGATACAGCAGCAATTTGTGAGGCTAACATAGATATTGCATCATTATCATGAATACTAGGTATTTTTTTCGGATTCATTCTATCAGCAGGCCATTGAAAATTATTAGTTGTCAGTTCTTGGATTAGTGCATAGGCTTCATCAAATGGTTTTGACATTAATGATCCTCCGGCAGCAGCATCGATGATTGATCTTAAAGATCCTACTAATCCATTATAGAAAGTTTGGATAATTAACCAATCTGATAACGCATGATGTGGGCATTTTCTAAGAAGTTCTTTAAATCTCTCCCAATATTCATATATAGACTCTCCATCAAACTGACTAAAAGAAGTTATATCATTTCTAAGCTTAGCAGTTTTAGATGGTGAAAAATATTTGGATAGAAATTTTTGTGATAATTCTCCCCAAGTTTTAATAGATCCAGAGTGCTAATGAATTTAACCACATTTTAGCCTTATCCCTTAAAGAAAAAGGAAAAAGTCTAAGTCTAATAGCATCGTTAGATACTCCTTCATATTTGAAAGTAGCACATAGTTCTAAAAACTAGCAAGATGTAAATTAGGATCTTCGGTAGGTGAACCACTAAATTGATTATTTTGTACCATTTCGATAATTGCAGAGTTTAAGTTCGAATGAATTAACATACTACATCAGGGTTTTGAATAGTTAAATGAATTTCATCTAATGTAGGGTTGGCATAATCTCGTAATGGTCTTGGTTGATTGATATTTTTATTTTCAGGAATATTTGCCATTTGTACTAAATTTATAATTTCTCTTTTTTGTTTTCTAATTCTTTTAATTGTACGCTTTAATTCTGAATCGTAAGGTATTAAATTTTTGTATCCAAATTTTCGCATACAATTTTATAAAATAGTATGTTACTCTAGTAAATAATTTCTTTACTTCCCCGGCAACGGTGCCAAAAACTTGACCCACTTATAATATGTATGTAATTTATGTTTATAGCAACGACACTAAAAACTTGATCCCGCTTTAAATGTAGATATATGATTTAATGTATAATTTGGATTCTACGCAAATATACGTATCGTATCAAGTAATACAAGGCTCTAGTGGAGCCTGGTTATCGATCTCACAGGGAAGTTTTTAACAGATTTGTTATCAGATAAATTAAAAGGAATTACTTACTAATATAGTAAACGGAAATTAAAAGTAACTATCGCAAACTAAAGTAAACTAATGCTTGAAATAAGTTGATTTAAATAATTGAGAAAAAGTATCATTCTCCTTGTTTTTAGAAAATTAAGTGAATGATGAATTTAAATAGAATTTTTAAATTGTATTGTGACAAATCGGAGCATTCTTATTCTTTACCCTTTGGTCCAGGTGCAAAGAACATTGACTAATTCTATGTTTGATTACTGAATCTGCGGCTAGGCGGGAGGATACTGGCTGCAATTCAGAGCTCCCACGTTCCCCTCACCTGAGGGCTAACATCTACACTTCAGCTCTCAAACAGTAGGACCGAATTGAATATTTTAGTCTTTCACACTAAAAGGTCCAATTCTACATCTGATAATTAATATTTCCCTATTTATTTGCACCCGCCTTCCAAGGCTTTTGACTTTCCCGAATATTGGATGTAATTTTTACTATAGTTGATAATACAACATATTTTAACAACTCAATTGGCCAGATTGAAAGTAAATTAAGTTTTAAGTAAAAATTATCACAATTTATTTTAATATATTAGGCGCTTCTATTTAATTTCATCAATCCGCATAATTTTCATAAACAAGGAGAAAGACTAAGAAAACTACTCAGAATGCATGGGAATAAAACAAAGCATGGATTTCATTTAAAGTTAACAATAATAAACAAAGATACTTATCTTAATTTCCTTCCCAAGCAGACTCCTTGAAGTTCTTTTGACTTTTCCTTCTAGTACAACAAACTTCTAAATAGCACTCAAATAAACTAAAGAAACTCACTAAACACACTCAGACTTACTAAAATAGACACATAAAAGACTCTAGAGAAACTTTTTGAAGACTCAAAAGACACACAAAAGACTAGAGAAACTTTTTGAAGACTTAAAAGACACACCAAGACACTAGAATTCGGCCTCTATTTATAGAGTTAAGCAAAGGTCTGTCGGCATATTTTTAGGTTGTGTGTTTTATTTTGAAAAGGGGTCTCCTAACGTAAGTTGTCGGCGAATTTTTAATTTAATTTAAATAAATAATTTTGAAAAGTAGTATTTGATTTTGAAAATAATTTTAAATTTGAAGATTTTAAGATATGAGAATAAACCGATCTCACATCCCAAATCGTTTATATAAACGAGCACCGCACCACAAATCGTGTATCTATCCCTAAGGATAGACACACTGCTTGACGGTGGGGCTCGATTAAATAAACTAGAAGATTTGTGACATCCATTTGGTCCGCGAACCAATTTTATAAGCCGACAAATTCCCTCGCTTAATATGAAAGCATTAAACGGGGTTTATATTACTCAGGTTTTTTAAAATTCCCTATAAGAGCAAGCCCCTATAGTTAATTACATCTTAAGTGACGGGAATCACCTAAGAAAACTCTAGATAATAATCAATAATTCTGCTCTCAAGAATTTCAAAGTTTAAGTTTTCAAAGGATTGAATTTTGGAACATTTTGTTTTGGGAATTCAAAGGAAGAAAAGTAGGAGAAATCACAAATTTGAAGTGAACTTCGGTAATTTCCCGACTATCCTATTGTTTGGTTTGAGTTTAGGAAAGCCCTAATATTTATTTAATGTTTTGATCTTGCCAATTTTAATTCATTAGGGCTTATATTTGTATGATAAAATCAAACAAATAGCCTCGAAGATGTGAGGGTTTATGTCATATCAGACGACTACCTCAGAATCCTAAGACCGGTTAGGGCTTAATTTGCAATGCAAATGCCTAACGAAGAGTTGAGGGTTTATGTTACACTAGGTAAACTACCTCGAAGTCCTATGGCCTTGTTATTTAATTCTAGGAAAGTTTTGTTGAAGTAGACTCGGGTTTTGCTCGTGACGATGGTCGTCTTGCCCACCATGCTCCGAGCTCCTTGTTGTTGCAGAGGTTTAGTTTTAGAAATCATAAATCGGGGGATGAGAAAAGTGTTTTGGTTTAGAGAAAATCTTAATTTCCAAGTGTTTTTTATGTTTTAATTAAAACAAATCTTAAAGTTGATTATAACGACACCGGTTAAGATCCCGCGGTTCCATCCTTCGGCATCATTATTTTTATCGGATTCACTTAGTCCAGATGAATTTGCTAAACTCAATTGAATGAGTTCCACACTTTCATTTAGACCGTGGGAAATCCCGTTAGCAACACGTAGGTTACATCATCAGAGGTATTCCCGATCATCCAACGAGGACATTTTAATTTAATTGTAATTGTAGTTTTGTATTCTGTTTGTGATTAAATTTTGAGTTGTTTTATATTTTGAAATGCTGTGGCAGTGAATTTTATCTTGCAATGACTTTTAACTTAGTTTTGGTTTCAGTTTTAGGGACTTATCCTAAAGGTGTGGGTTTTCATACAACAGTTGCTTATCATGCAAGAAACGTAAGTGCGATGCGATTAATGAAATTGCGATAATGTAAATTGCAGAAAGTAAATTGCAATAAAATAAAAGCATACCGGAGGGTCTTCCGTCATCCCAAGCTGCACTTAAAACACAATTAGAATATTTAAGCAAGTTCCTGGTAGAGCTAAGGGAAGGGTTATGGTTTTCTACCAAATTCCTAAACTCTATAGCTGAGTCATTTCCTATGACGTCTAGGTTCTTGTGTTTTGGTTTGAAAGACGATTTTCTTCATCGAAAGAATAATTAAATTCAGTTGTTCTTATGAACATCCTATCATATCGAGGAAGTGCTTAAGACAAATCTTAAACATCTTTTCAATATTTCTAGGTTTGTTTTAAGTCCGAATGGGTTTAATTATACGAAATGAATTAATTGTCCGAGAATTCGAGTTTTGTTGTTATCTTGCTCGATGAACTAGGACATTTGAATATCCCATAAGTGAAGTAACATTTCATTTAATGTTCGTTTAGGAGTTATAATAACTAAAGCTTTCGAGGGTAAATTGATGTTGAAATGGTTTGTGATTTAGTTTAATTTCAATTAATGGGTTTAAATTTGGAATAGTGTTCAAGTTGCTTTATATTTAATTTCTTTATGTTTTAGGTGATGTTATTTAATTGAATTTAATTTAACTTTAATTTAATTTAATTTAATTTTAATTTTAATTTAATTTAATTTAATTCGATTAATTTAGTTTGATTTGATGTTAAATTAATTTAGTTTAATTTGATTTAATTTCCTTTAATTTAATTTAATTTGATTTAATTTTAATTTAATTTAATTTAATTTAATTTAATTTAATTTAATTTAATATGTTTTAATTTAATTTAATTTAATTTAATTTAATTTGTTTTAATTTAATTTAGTCCAATTTAATTTAATTTAATTTAATTTATTTATTTAATTTAATTTAATTTAATTTATTCATTTAATTTAATTTAATTTGTTTATTTAATTTAATTTAATTTAATCTAATTTAATTAATCTTTAATTTAATTTAATTTGATTTAATTTAATTTAATTTAATTTTTAATTTAATTTTATTTTTAACTTTAATTGAAATTTTAAAAGAGTTTAATAATTTAACTTTAGTTTAATGATTAAGTCTTTTAATATTTTGAATTTGAGTTATCATTTTAATTAAGAATTGAATATTAATGAGATAATTAATTTAGGGATTTTTAAATTAAAGAATAAATCTCTTCCTAACAATATCCCTATTTTAATAATTCCAATTTTATTATTCTTCCCAAATTTAATCAATTATTTAATTAAGGTTTATTTCAATTATTTTAAATTGTTTAATAGGTTTCTACCCTTTAATTATTTAAATTTCAATCATCCAAATCAGATTAGGATCAAATATTTTACTTGTTAATTTTTTATTAAACCTAAAGTTTTAATTAAGGATTAAAAATTTTAATTACCACTTTGCCCTTTAAGCTTAATAATTTCATAACTCACTAAATTGAGCTTAAATGAACTTGAAATTTTTATGTGACTTCACTCATATGTCAATAAAGACATGAGAGGAGAAAATGTGATTTTTCTGTATTTAATTTATTTATATAATTATTTTTGGTAGAAAATAGAGATTTCTAAGGAAAATTTAATAACATGACCAAGGAAAGTTTCTATCCTTAAGAAAATTAGGGGACATTCCTAATGACCAAAGGACCACTTGGACCAATTTTGGTGATTTTTTGAATTATATTATTTTTATTATAATTATTTTAAGTTTTGGAGTGTTAATTAATTTAAAAATAAAATAAAGGTTGAAAAATGAATTTTATATTTTTCAAAAATCTCTCTGATATCAAGGAAATCAGAGAATCAATTTGTGCAATTTTCTGATTTTTCTATGATTTATTATAATTATTTTAGTGAAAATGCTAGAAAATACATTTTTTTTATTTTAAAATTACCCTAGGGCTTTAAAATTTAATATCTCACTAAATAGACCTAAGAAAAATATGGGGTTTGTTCCTAAGTGATTAAAATTCAAAATGTGACATTTTGGTGAATTTTATTATTTTTGTGATTTTTATTATTTTTTAATTATTAAAATATTAAAATAATATTAAAAATCAACTTTTTAGAAAATTGAAATTTTAATTTTCTTAAATTCCCCGATATCAGAGAGGCTCCAAAACCAATTTGGTGAATTTTTAAAAAGTATTTTGAAAGTTATGAATTTTTAAAGTTTAAAATGACTAAATGGCTTAATCGATCCGATTAGTAGGGCTAACCAAGTCCGATTGACCTCAAATTTTTATGGTGGGTTCCTCTGATCCTAAAGGTCGGTGGAGAATTGATTTGAAGTCAATTTGATGTATGGTTAGCTCTAATTAATTAGAGATCCATTTTGGGTGTTTAAGCCGATTAGGGTTGTTTTAAATGAAGCTAACTTCAAAACCTATTTTTCATAAGGGTCCTACGGTCATAAGGAAAATCACCAAATTTTCCTAGAATTTATTTCACAACATGCTATTTATTGGAATTAAAATACTCAAAACGGTAACATGAATTTGAAAAATCAATAACTTTTCATAGGGATGGCCTACGACTTTGGAAAATTCGGGGAATGTTCCCAGAATTCGGAGGCTTCAAAAGCCCTATGGTCTCATGTCATGGTGAATTGTATACATGCATGGAAAATTAAAAATATGCAGAGAGTAAATAAATTATTAAAAATAAAATACTTGATAAAATTAAATAATTTCTTTTCCACATTATTCTCCTACGTTCATCTGAGCGAGAGGGTATTTTTATTTTATTTTTCTGATTTTTCTACACAAAGTTATGAATTTTTGAAGTTTAGGGAATTAAATAAATCAAAAAATCCCAAATTTTCTATTTAT
The DNA here is from genome assembly GCA_022702705.1 of Papilionanthe hookeriana x Papilionanthe teres. Taxonomy (NCBI): domain Eukaryota; kingdom Viridiplantae; phylum Streptophyta; class Magnoliopsida; order Asparagales; family Orchidaceae; genus Papilionanthe; species Papilionanthe hookeriana x Papilionanthe teres. The sequence continues at coordinate 48,834 of JAKZJZ010000398.1, forward strand.
CCACGCGGCGCCGCGTCAGCCTCGGCGACTCCGAACGCACACGCGTCGCGCTCCCATTCGACGCCGCCATCTGAGTCGGCGGCCGAGCCCCATGGTTCTCGTACGCGTCTCTCGATCCGACGTGATCCACGGCCGTCCGTCCGCGCGTGTATTGAATGGACGGCATCCGTTCATCGTCCCCAGTGTTCTCGCCGAGAGCCGTCCACACTAAATCCCTAATATCTCACTCGATACTCGATGGATTTTCATGTTCTTATGCTCTATGGATTCGTCTTGAAGAGACGAACACATCTATACGGTGATCATGCATTGAAATTAAAGCATTTGAAATGGAGAATCTCCGGAAGCTCGGGATGAAGAATTAGCTCATACCTTTGCTCGAGAGAAGTGTGGCTTCGATGCGAGGGTTGTTGCACCTTCGATTGGATCCCGGCAAGCTCAGGATGAAGTCTCTCGGTGCAGTGAATTGTCTCAGGTGGGATTTCGACCAAGCCCGATCCACAAAGCTTGGAGGCTGGAGCAGGCTGGGTGGCTTCGGAGATGGGGCTTTTGCTGGTGGACACCTTCCCTGAGTGCAGTGAAGGTGTAGAACCAATCGATTTGGGGATTGGCTCACTTGTGGAGAAGTGTCCTGGTTTTGGGCCTAGATTTCGACTACGAAATTGAGCTCGCGGAGAAGAAATGGCGGGGGATCTCGGTGGGGATCAAGTGCTCTGTGTATGGGGAGGAGTACGGAACAATTTTGGCGAGTTTCCTTAAGGTTTTGTTTCGGCACCTCTCATGGCCGAGAGGGGTGGTGTTTAAATAGGAGAGGGTGGAGGGCCTCCCGGGGAGAGTTAGGGCTTGGGATCGGTTGCTCTTGGCAAGAGAAGAACGGCTCCGATGGCCAGTTGGGATGGGGCGGCTCGGCGGGTGAGAATTCCAAGTTGGGCTCACATGTGAGCTCTCGACCATGGTGTTTTCCGGGGACACAGTGGTGGCCGGCCAGGCATTTGTCACTCTCGGGGTCGGGAGATCCGGGGCTTGAAGTTGGTGAAGGCAATTGGGCTTGGACATGTGTAAAGTGTTTGAATCGAAGTAGAATGGGGTATGGGTATATTTTGGCTCAAATTGGTCAAATGCATGGATTGGGCTAGTTGCACCTTCCCATGGCTAGTTTGAGGTTGAAGATAAAGTGGTTTAGGTCAGCTTAATTAGTGGGGAAGGGTCACCATCCAAGTACGATTAAGTTTAAGCATGGTTTAGTGGAGTCATGGAAGTGGCTAAATCACCCTTAAGGGAATCATTAAAGGACTCCCTCCTTTTGCCAAAAATGACATGGTGATGTGTAAAGTGGCTGCCATGGCTTGCATATGGCTTGTGCATGGCTTCATGGCTCCATTTGGCTTGGGAAAAGGTTGGGTCAATTTCATAAAAATGGATTTTAGGAATTTTTGGTAATTTGATGGAAATTTGTATGAGACTTGATTTGGAATGATTTGATGATGAATTTAGGACTTAGGGATGATTTTAATTGAATGGATGATGTAGAGAAATATCATGTGGGCTTTGGGACCAATTTTGGGCCTTTGGATGTGGTGAAGGATGGGCTTTTAAAATGGTTTAGGAAAGTGGGCTTTTGAATTTTAAAATGGATTTTGGGATGAAGTTTTGTAAAGAGGTTGGGCCAAATAATTGTTGGGTTTAGCTCATGGATGTATCATGAGTGACTTGAAGCAAATTGGGAGTGATTTGGGTTTGAATTGGGTTGAATTTGGGCTCTTTTGGTGAATGGGCCAATATAGGTCCAAGTGGGCCGAGTTGGGCCAATGTTGGGCTAGGGTTGAAATTGATGTAAAATTAATGTTGAGAAATGTCTATGGGAG
>JAKZJZ010000399.1:0-50648 GCA_022702705.1 Papilionanthe hookeriana x Papilionanthe teres
TCGTATTGGAGTTCCTCTTCAACTAGATCAAGAAGTTGATCTCTTCAAGGCCCAATACATGTTTCTTTTACAAGCTCGCTTGGAAAACACCCCCGTTGGGGGGGTAAAAGATTCAAAAACAAAAATTGACAAGTTGTCAAACATTACTCTTGAGTATGACTGCAATCATATTTACAAGAAAACATACGATACATTGCGATCTACTCCCTAGTCTCGAGAAACGCATAGCATCTCTGACACCTCATTCTAGGCTTAATCGATCCCAAGGGGACTCGATTCGACCTCTTCCATTACAGGCTACAGTCATTAAGTAAAAGCTTCGACATGCAGCCTCAAGTAGGTCAAAAATTTTTGGTGGATTCCCTTCGAGCACTTCCATAACAAGTTACGGTCGTCAAGCAAAAGCTTCGATCAACAACATCCTCAGTAGATTTCATATGACTCAGTTCATTACAGGTCATTACAGTTAAGCATCTCTGGTGATACAACTCAGAACTGGTCTCATATCCTTAATGGATTATCTTTTCTATCATGCCCCTAGAAGACGAGCCCAAGAGACAAGTCTCGATGGGAAGCTAGTAGTGGACAGGGTCCTCACTAGAAAGACTCCGTGAGAGCGAGTGGTTGACATGGTCTCCACTCAAAGACCTCAGAAGGCTACAAGCCTTAAAAGGCACAGGTACATCAAAGACCTCAGAAGGCTACAAGCCTCAGAAGGCACATGTACACTTAAAGACCTCAAAAGGCTACAAGCCTCAGAAGACACAGGTATATCAAAGACCCCAGAAGACTACAAGCCTCAGAACGTGCGAGTACATCAAAGACCTCAGAAGGCTACAAGTCTCAGAAGACACAAGTGCATAAAATTCCTTAGAAGGCTACGAGTTTCAGATGGTACCGGTTCATTTCAAGCTCCTATAAAGCATAAGCACGAAATGGGATAACCTCGAAAGACAAGAGCCACAAAATGTACATGATTCATCATTTTATAAAGTGTATGCCAACATAAATTGCAGAATTTTGCACAATTAAGAAGCCACAACAACGGTGAAAGCAATAAAGAAATACACTGTTATCATCTTCAATTGTCACATCAAATGATTAAAAATAGTATGAATACCAACATATACATGTACAAAGAGCTACAACAAATTTGTTCATCTTCAATTACAGTATGTATCGCCTTCATAAAATTCCAGTACTTCTGATGATCATCAAGGGGTCTTCAGATATCGCCACCACATAAGCATGAAAATTCCTCCCTCTTATTGCACGACGAGAAAACTACGACATTTCTTCATCACCTTCAGAACGTGCAAGAGTGACATGGATCCTCCGGAATACGCGAGATCAAGTACATGATCTGCGATACACCGCCGCACCTCATCGCCGCGGCACGACTTCAAGCCCCAACGCTTCACTGCAATGCTTCACAGCAACATTTCTTCACAACACTTTGCCGCAACACAATTCAGTGTTGCAACTCAGCCCCGTAACTCTGCACCACAACTTCGCGTCGCAACTCTACACCACAATTCGACGCAGCACACTCTGCACCGAAACACGCTGCTGCAACGTGTCGCAGTGACGCAACTCCGCAATGTGTCCAGTCGCCGCGACGCCCCGCTGCAACACGACACCGCAATGCATCGCCCTGTAGCAACGCGTCGCCATGACACCCTGTCGTAACCCACCGCCATGATGCCCCGCCACAACGCATAGCCATGATGCCCCGCCGCGACTCTCCTTCGCAACACATCACCCCAACGCCCCGCCGCAATGTGACGCCATGATGCCCCGCCCGACGCTCTGTCGCAACGCTCCATCACGACGCCCGCCTTGACGCTCCGGCGCTGCTTGTCGCCGCGACGCTTTGTCGTCACACACCGCCGCTAATCTCCACTGCAATGTGTCATCATGAAGCATCGTCGTAATTCGATGCTTCACTACAACACATCGCCGCGTGTCGCGGCAGCGATGCTCCGCCGCAACGCGGCGCAGCGACGCTCCTCCGCAACAATAATATATTTATAGGCTCAAAAAGATATCCTCCGCAGCGACGCTTCTCCGCGACAACTCTACCCTTCCTCCTTTAAGCCTATTTATAGGCTCAAAAAGATATCCTACCATTCAATGCTTGTTATTAAGTAGACTCAAAAATGAGTGCAATAATTAAATACTCATTATTAAAAAAAAACTTTTCATTTCATATTTTTTTCATCTTTCAAATTCTCCATTTATAAAATAAAATTAATTAAAATTCTTAAAAAAACTATGGTTACAAAAATAAATAAATAAATAAATAAATAAAATAAAAGGGCTGCAGTATATTAAAAAAATAATAATAAAAAAATAAAAAAAACAGTCTGCGCTTCTGCTTCCACCGCTTAGCATTCCAACATTCATTTGTGCAACATACATTTATGTTAAAGCTATAACTTATGAGTAGAATTATCAAACAAACACAAAAGTTACCTAACGAATAATTGTCATAGCAAATAAAAGTTTCTAGAGGCGCATTTAAGAAATGGTCGAAGTGTTGGGTACAAAATACTACACACACACACAAGATATATATATATATATATATATATATATATATATATATATATATATATATATATATATATATATATATATATATATTATGCACTGTGCGAGCTTATTTTTTTTTAGGGTCGTGTTTTATTTTGAAGAGGGGTCGCACCGTAAATCTGTCGGCGAATTTTTAATTTAATTAAAATAAATAATTTGAAAAGTAGTATTTGATTTTGAAAATAATTTTAAATTTGAAGGTTTTAAGATATGAGATTAAACCGATCTCACATCCCAAATAGTTTATATAAACGAGCACCGCACCACAAACCGTGTACCTATCCCTAAGGATAGACACACTGCTCGATGGTGGGGCTCGATTAAATAAACTAGAAGATTAATGACATCCGTTTGGTCCGCGAACCAATTTTATAAGCCGACAAGTTTCCTCGCTTAATATGAAAACATTAAACAGGGTTTATATTACTCAGGTTCTTTAAAATTCCCTATAAGGGCAAGCCCCTATAGTTAATTACATCTTAAGTGACGGAATCACCTAAGAAAACTCTCGATAATAATCAATGATTCTGCTCTCAAGAATTTCAAAGTTTAAGGTTTTCAAAGATTGAACTTTGGAGTTTCAATGGGGAATGGATCAAATTTTTGGAACATTTTGTTTTGTGAATCCAAAGGAAGAAAGGTAGGAGAAATCACTGATTCGAAGTGAACTTCGATAATTTCCCGACTATCCTATCGTTTGGCTTGAATTTAGGAAAGTCCTAATGTTTATTTGATATTTCGATCTTGCCAATTTCAATTAATTAGGGCTTATATTTGTATGATAAAATCAAACAAATGGCACTAGAAGATGTGAGGGTTTATTGTCGTATCGGACGACTACCTCGGAATCCTAAGACCGGTTAGGGCTTAATTTGCAATGCAAATGCCTAACGAAGAGTCGAGGATTTATGTTGCACTAGTGCAAGCTACCTCGAAGTCCTATGGCTTGGTTGTTTTAATTCTAGGAAAGTTTTCGTTGAAGTAGACTCGGGTTTTGCTGATGACGATGGTCGTGCCGCCCACCATGCTCCGAGCTCCTCGTTATTGCGCAGGTTTAGTTTTAGAAACCATAAATCGGGAGATGAGAAAAGTGTTTTGGTTTAGAGAAAATCTTAATTTCCAGGTGTTTTTTATGTTTTATTTAAAACAAATCTTAAAGTTGATTATAACGACACCTAGTTAAGATCCCACGGTTCCATCCTTCCGGCATCATTATTTTTATCGGATTCACTTAGTCCGTATGAATTTGCTAAACTCAACCGAATGAGTTCCACACTTTCATTTAGACCGCGTGAAATCCCGTTAGCAACACGTAGGTTACATCATCCGAGGTATTCCCGATCATCCAACAGGACGTTTTAATTTAGTTGTAATTGTAGTTTTGTGTTCCGTTTGTGATTAAATTTCGAGTTGTTTTATATTTTGAAATGTCGTGGCGGTGAATTTTATCTTGCAATGACTTTTAACTTAATTTTGGTTTCAGTTTTAGGGTCTATCCTAAAGGTGTGGGTTTTCATGCAACGATTGTTTATCATGCAAGAAAAATAAATGCATTTGCGATAAAGTAAATTGCAATAATGTAAATTATTGGAAAATGAATTGCAGGAAAGTAAATTGCAATAATACAAATGCGTACCCGGAGGGTCTTCCCGTCATCCCAAACCGCACTTAAAACACAATTAGCATATTTAAGCAAGTTCCTAGGTAAAGCTAAGGGGAAGGTTATGGTTTTCTACCAAATTCCTAATCCTATAGCTTAGTTATCTCCTATGACGTCTAGAGTTCTTTGGGTTTTGGTTTAAGGACGATTTTCTTCATCAAAGAATAATCAAACTCAATTGTTCTTATAAATATCCTATCATATCGAGGAAGTGCTTAAGAAGGATCTTAAACATCTTTTCAATATTTCTAGGATTGTTTTAAGTCCAAATGAATTTAATTATATAAATGAATCGATCATCCGAGGTTTTCAAGTCTTGTTAACTTCGTTTCGTGAACTAGGACATTTGAATATCCTATGAGTGAGATAACATTTCATTTGATGTTCTATTTAGGAGTTATATTAATCAAAGCTTTCAAGGGTAAATTAGTATTCAAGTGATTCGATTTAAGTTAAAGGGTTTAAATTTGGAATAGTGTTCAAGTTCGCTTTATATTTAGTTTAATTTAATTTAATTTGATTTGATGTTTAATTAATTTGATTTAATTTAATTTAATTTAATTATTTAATTTAATTTAATTTAATTTAATTTAATTTAATTATTTAATTTAATTTAATTATTTAATTTAATTTAATTTAATTATTTAATTTAATTTAATTTAATTGTTTAATTTAATTTAATTTAATTTTAATTTAATTTAATTTAATTATTTAATTTAATTTAATTAAATTTAATTTAATCTTAATTTAATTTATCTTTAATTTACTTTATTTTTAATTTTAATTGAAATTTCAAAAGATTTTAATGATTTAATTAAGTCTTTAAATATTTTAAATTTGAGTTATCATTTTAATTAAAAATTGAGTATTAGTTGATATAATTAATTTAGGGATTTTTAAATTAAAGAATAAATCTCTTCCTAATAAAGATCCCTTATTTTAATAATTCGATTCATTTATTCCTCCAAATTTGATCTATTATTTAATTAAAAAAAAAAAAGTTTAATCATTTTAAAATTATTTAAATGGGTTTTACCACCCTTTAATTATTTAAATTTCGATCATCAGAGCCAGTTAAAATCAAATATTTCTACTTGATTGACTTTTTATTAAACCTAAAGTTTTAATTAAGGATTAAAGATTTTAATTACCATTTCTACCCTTTAAGAACTTAATAATTTCGTAACTTCACTGGAAAATTGAACTCAAATGAACTTGAAATTTTTATGTGACTTCACTCGTATGTCGATAAAGGCAATGAGAGGAGAAAATGTGATTTTTCTATATTTAATTTATTTATATAATTATTTTGGTGGAAAATAGAGATTTTTCGAGGAAAATTTGAAGCTAACGTGACGAGGGAAGTTTCTGTCCTTAAAGAAAATTAGGGGACATTCACTAATGACCAGAGAAGCACTTGGACCAATTTTGGTGATTTTTGAATTATATTATTTTTTATTATAATTATTTTGAGTTTTGGAGTGTTAATTAATTTAAAAATAAAATAAATGTTGAAAAATGGATTTTATATTTTTCGAAATCTCTGCCTACGATATCGAGGAAGCCAGAGAATCAAATTTTGCAATTTTCTGATTTTTCTATGATTTATAATAATTATTTTAGTGAAAATGCTAGAAAATACATTTTTTTTTTTAATTTTTAAAAGTTACCCTAGGGCTTTAAAATTTAATATCTCACTAAATAGACTTAGGAAAAATGTGGGATTTGTTCCTAAGTGATTAAAATTCAAAATGTGACATTTTGGGTGAATTTTTATTATTTTTGTGATTTTTATTATTTTTTAATTATTAAAAATATTAAGAACAATGTATTAAAAATCAACTTTTTTAGAAAATTGAAATTTTTAATTTTCTTAGGTTCCCCTGATATCAGAGAGGCTCCAAAACCGATTTGGTGAATTTTTTTTAAAGTATTTTAAAAGTTATGAATTTTTAAAAGTTTAAAAAAAATGGCTAAGTGGCTTAATCGACCCGATTAGTGGGGCTAACCTGGTGATCGATTGACCTCAAATTTTTATGGTGGATTCCTCTGATCCTAAAGGTCAGTGGAGAATTGATTTCAAGTCAATTTGATACACTGGTTAACTCCTAATTAATTAAAGACCTATTTTGGGTGTTTAAGCCCGGTTGGGGTTAATGCGAGTGAATTAACTCGAGTCTATTTTTTCTAGGGTTCTCTGGTCATAAGGAACATCACCAAATATTTCTAGAATTTATTTCACAACATGCTAATTTTTGGAATTAAAATACTCGAAAACGACAACATGCATTTGAAAAATAAATAACTTTTCACGAGAGATGGCCTACGACCTTGGAAAATTCGGGGAATGTTCCCAAGTTCGGAGGCTTCAAAGCCCTATGGTCTCATGCCATGGTGAATTGTATACATGCATGGAGAATTAAATGTATGCAGAGAGTAAATAAATCATAAAAAATAAAATACTTAATTAAATTAAATGATTTCTTTTCCACATTATTCTCCTCGATTCCTTTGAGCGAGGGGTATTTTTATTTTATTTTTGTGATTTTTCTACACAAAGATATGGATTTTTGAAGTTTAGGGAATTAAATAAATAAGAAAATACCCTAATTTTCTATTTATCCACGCGGCGCCGGCGAGACCTCGGCGACTCACGAACGCACACGCGTCGCGCTCCCGTTCGACGCCGCCGCACGAGTCGGCGGCCGGGCCCGCGGTTCTCGTACCGTCTCTCGGTCCGACGCAATCCTGGCCGTCCGTGCGCGCGTGTATCGAATGGACGGCATCCGTTCATCGTCCCCAAGTGTTCTCGCTCGAGAGCGCGTCCACACTAAATCCACAGATCTCGCTCGATTCTCGATGGATTTTCATGTTCTTATGCTCTATGGATTCGTCTTGAAGAGACGAACACATCTATACGGCTAACATGCATTGAAACTAAGGCATTCGAAATGGAGAATCTCCGAAGCTCGGGATGGAGAGTTAGCTCATACCTTGGCTCGGAGAAGTGTGGCTTCGATGCGAGAGTTGTTGCACCTTCGATTGGGTCCCGGCGAGCTCCGGATGAAGTCTCACGGTGCAGTGAATGTGCTGGATATGAAAGTCGACCACAGCCGATCACAAAGCTTGGAGGTTGGAGCAAGCTCAGGTGGCACTGGAGATGGGGCTTTCGGTGGTGGACACTTCTCCTCTTGGTCCGGTGAAGGTGTAGGACCGATCAATTTGAGGATTGGCTCACTTGTGGCAAAGTGTCCTGGTTTTGGGTGGAATTTCGGTTGAGAAATTGGGCTCGTTGGTGGGGATTAGGGCAAATTGACGCTTGGGGATCAGCTGCTCTAAGGATGGTGAAGGGTTTGGAACAATTTTGGCGAGTTTCGGCGAGGTTTGTGCTTGGCTCCCCTCATGGCCGAGAGGGGTGGAGTTTAAATAGAGCTGGTTGGAGGGCCTCCCGGGGAGAGTTAGGGCTTGGGATCGAGTTGCTGCGGTGAGGAGAAGATCGGCCATGGTGACCACTAGGGATGGGGCGGCTCGGCAAGTGAGAATTTCAATGTTGGCTCACATGTGAGCTCTCGGCCATGGTGTTTTCCGGCGGCACAGTGGCCGGCCGGCCGAGCATGGGTCACCCTCGGGGTCGGGTGGGTCGGGGCTGGAGGTTTGTGCAGATCGATTGGCCATGGACATGTGTAAAGGCTTTGATCCGAAGTGGAATGGGGCATGGCTAGATTTGGACCTAAATGGGTCAACCCACCCATTTGGGCTAGGTGCACCACCCAAGGCTGGTTTAGGCTGAGGAGAAAGTGATTTGGATCGGCTTGATTAGTGGGGTCAAGTCGCGATCCAAGTACGATTAGGCTTAAGCATGGTTTAGTGGAATCATGTAAGTGGTTAACCACCTTTAGGAGTTAAGGAAAGAGCCTCCTCCTTTTGCCCAAAATGGCATGGTGACATGTAAAGAGGCTCTCATGGCTTGCATATGGCTTATGCATGGCTCCATGGCTCCATTTGGCTTGGGAAAAGTAAAGTCGATTTCATGGAAATGGATTTAAGGAAAATTTTGGTATTTAGGGGTGATTTGGCATGAGGCTTGATTTGGAATTATTTGATGATGAATTTAGGACTTAGGGATGATTTTAATTGAAAGTATGATGAGGGGAAATGTCATATGGGCCTTGGAAGAATTTTGGGCTTTTTGAAAGGGTTTTAGATGGGCTTTTAAGATGGATTAGGAAAGTGGGCTCTTGAATTTTAAAATGGATTTTGGGATGAAATTTTGTAAAGAGGTTGGGCCAAATAATTATTGGGTTTAGCTCATGGATGTGTCATGAGTGACTTGAAGCAAATTTGGGGTAGTTTGGACTTGAATTGGGTTGGATTTGAATTCTTTTGGTGAATGGGCCAATGTAGGTCAAGTTGGGCTAACTTGGGCCAATGTTGGGCTAGGGTTGAAATTGATGTAAAATAAATATTAAGAAATGTTTATGGGAGTGTTTCAAAGAGGTTTTGGCTTTGGTTGGGTTTTAATTTTGAGGTTTGGGCCTATTTGGGTTAGATTTGGGTTTAGGTCGAAATTGGGCTTTTTGATTTTGGGTTGAATTTGAGTGGGGTTTGGGTCAAAATCTTGGGCAAATCATGTTAGTGTTTTGTTTATGAGGATGTTAAGGAAGGTTTAGAAAAGATTTGGGGTTAATTGGAGTTGAATTGGGTTAGTTTGGGCTAAGTTTGGGTCATGGGTCCAAATTTGGGCTTTAAGGCCCAAAGTGAAATTGGATCCAAATGTCAATCAAATTGGACTTGGATTTGGTCTAAATTGGTATTGGGAATGTTGAATTGAAGTTTAGAATTGAATTGGACCAAAATTGGGGTCAATTGGGTATGTTTGGTTTGACATTGGGTCCACTTTGGGTTAAAATGGGTCGATTTGGGGGTTTTGACAAAAGTAGGGTAAATTGACAAAATTGGCCCATGGTGTAGTTGGACAAAATGAAATTGGGAATATTTGGGATTTTCTGGAATTTTCTGGGAATTTTCTGAATTTTTGGATTTTTAGGCCAAGAAGGGTATTTTGGGTATTTGGAGGGTATTGGGGGGTATTCTTGGAATTTTTGGTATTTTTGGGTATGGATGATCAATTTGAGTGATGTGGAGGTGTTTGGGATTGATTTTGGAAAATTTTAGGTAATTTGGAGATTTTGCGAAAATTTGGGTAATTCGAGGGTTTTGGGTAGGTTTAGTAGGTGTAGGGTCCGGGGGTCAAAAATTGAAAATTTGGGAAATTGAAGATTGGGTGAATTTGGGTGGGAGTGAAATCATTTTGGTTGAGCCATGAAGCCATTTCAAGCCCATATGAGCCATGAAAGGACTCATTTGAGGCATTCATTTATGTTGTTCTAACCCTCTTGCGAGGGCTTAGGGGTTAAGGACCATCCATGTGAATCACCTACATGAGTCGGGAGGTCAAGTTGGGTATGGGTGTGGTTTTAGGAAGTGTGTGGAAATGTAGTGTGTAAGTGTAGTGTATGTCGGCCCCTTCATCGGACCGGGCCGCCGGGGCGATCTAAGGCCGAAAGAGTCATATAGGAACTCATCCTTTAAACTTCCATATTTGATTTCAACCCTCACAGGTGATTAGGGGTCTATAGTCGAGTTTGTGGAGTTTGCGGGGAGTTTAGAAGTGGTTTGAATTTCTAAAAGGCGGGTCCCGATTCTAGTCCTCTAAGATAGTCGAAGGAAAAGCTGAGGCTAGATCCTAAGCACTAAAAGAAGAAAAGGAAGACCTCATCAAAAATGAGGTCGACAAATGGACCCCCGATAGGTGTGGTGGTGACGGAGCACACCGCGCGTATTGGTGTTGGCCGAGCGATCAACAAAACCAACACGGATGTCAGTGACGAACTTAGGACGAAGTAGAAGAGTTCTGCTGGGGAGTGTCAAGTATATCTGCGGAGGCCGGAGATTCTTGAACTCTCGGCAGGGAAAGGAAAGGAGGTGAATCCCGAATCACATGATGCGGGGAATTTCGATTTAGATTTTATTTTGCTTCAATTTATGTTTTGATGTGTGAGTTTAAATTTTAGTTTGGAGTTTCGATTTAGATTGAAGTTTTGTCGAAATTAATTTGAGGGATTTGATTTGAAATGAAAATTGGGATTTTGAGGTTTTAGATGTAACATCTCCGACCTCGAAAGAAAATTGAATTGATTAGATTGAATCGTTGCGATGAGAAGAGATCTCGGAGCAAAGCGGTGTTGGATGTAAAATCCTTAACCTCGAGAGTTTGATTTTGATGTGATGTATTTCATTGCGATAGGGAAAAGATCCTAAAGCAATGCGGTCTCGGATGTAAAATCCTCGACCCAAAGGTTAAATTTTGATGTATTTCGGTGCGATAGGAAGAGAATCCTAAAGCGATGCGGTCTTGGATGTAAAATCCTCGACTCGAAAGTTTGAATTTTGATGTATTTCGGTGCGATAGGAAGAGAATCCTAAGCGATGCGGTCTTGGATGTAAAATCCTCGACCCGAAAGTTTGAATTTTGATGTATTTCGGTGCTGATAGGAAGAGAATCCTAAAGCGAGTGCGGTCTTGGATGTAAAATCCTCGACCCAAAAGTTTGAATTTTGATGTATTTCGGTGCGATAGGAAGAGAATCCTAAAGCGGTGCGGTCTTGGATGTAAAATCCTCGACCCGAAAGTTTTGAATTTTGATGTATTTCGGTGCGATAGGAAGAGAATCCTAAAGCGGTGCGGTCTTGGATGTAAAATCCTCGACCCAAAAGTTTGAATTTTGATGTATTTCGGTGCGATAGGAAGAGAATCCTAAAGCGGTGCGATCTTGGATGTAAAATCCTCGACCCAAAAGTTTTGAATTTTGATGTATTTCGGTAGCTGCGATAGGAAGAGAGAATCCTAAAGACGGGTGCGGTCTTGGATGTAAATCCTCGGCTCGAAGTTTGAATTTTGATGTATTTCGGTGCGATTACGGAAGAGAATCCTAAAGCGGTGCGGTCTTGGATGTAAAATCCTCGACCCAAAAGTTTGAATTTTGATGTATTTCGGTGCGATAGGAAGAGAATCCTAAAGCGGTGCGGTCTTGGATGTAAAATCCTCGACTCAAAAGTTTGAATTTTGATGTATTTCGGTGCGATAGGAAGAGAATCCTAAAGCGAGTGCGGTCTTGGATGTAAAATCCTCGACCCAAAAGTTTGAATTTTGATGTATTTCGGTGCGATAGGAAGAGAATCCTAAAGCGGTGCGGTCTTGGATGTAAAATCCTCGACCCGAAAAGTTTGAATTTTGATGTATTTCGGTGCGATAGGAAGAGAATCCTAAAGCGGTGCAGTCTTGGATGTAAAATCCTCGACCCAAAAGTTTTGAATTTGATTTGATTTGAGACTTGAAATGCTGGAAAGATTGAATTTGGAAATTTGGAAATTTGGAAGGATGAGTTTGAACTCGATTGAAACTTGATTTAAGATTTGATTTGAAATTTGAAAGATCAAGTTTGAAACTTGATCGAGATTGGATTTGAAGATTTGATTTGAGATTTGATTTGAATTTGTGGAATTTGATTGAATGATTTGGAAGTTTGATGGAGAATTTGATTTTGAAGTTTGAAAAGATTGAAATTTGATTCGGAATTTGGAAAGATTGAATTTGAGATTTGTGTTGATTTCGTTTATCTTTTAATGGTTCAAATTTTATTTTGTTGTTTATTTAATGTTCATGTGAACTTGGTGTTTGTCATTTTTCAGATTTTTTTTTAAAAAAATTTTCTTTTATTCTCTTTTTTTTTCTTTTACATGTTCTTTGTTCGAAGTTCATTTAACTTTAATGGCGTTTCCCGATCAATTTGCACAAAAGAGGTGAAGGCCAAAAACGTGACATGGTCACTTTCATTCCAATCATGTTGAAAATACGTCGTACGACTCGATCGGAATATATTTCATACAATCCATGTAGACTCAAACGAATTTGTGTATGATCTTTGTTGATCCATCAAAAGAATCATCGTCAAAAATCCATGTACGAATAGTGAGGTACATGGTCGATAACATCACCTTCCAAGCCATCCTTAGCGAGGATGCCGATTGGATGTACGTTGGAGGTGTGATATTTCCCATGTAACTCACGGCTCGTAAGTGCGGAGGTTCTCTAGCTACGGATACGGTTGGAAATGGTAAGGTATTTTGCTTGTCGTCCATCCTCACGAAAGTAGCGAGATTCGCTCCTATGGCACTCACTGGTATGCAATGCTTTGCGATATACGCTCCGTTACCTTGCGGTATCATGACGGAACCCACCGGTAAAGGTATCTTCTGCGGCCCTCGGAACTCGCCGGGCACTGCTATCCGGAGGTCGGATCCGAACATGATGTTGCACTCATTCGAAAGAGGCAGGTGCGAAGGTCGACGAAGTCGTGGTGATCGATATGTGGGGGTATGCGGTCACTCTGTTTGTAGATGTTGATAATGCGGCTATTGGGTATGCAATCTGCTTGCGGTACCCTCCATGTTATCGATCTTTTCACCATTCTCTTGATAACTAATGGCATCGGATCTACTTGCCCATGACGAAGTATCCACGGTGGGTTTCCCTTCTGTCTTCGGCAAAGTTGTAGCGGCATCCGCATTGTATTGTGATTCTTCCTTTCCACGGCATCCATCTCCGGGGTTACGAGTATGTATTTTCCCTCGGGCGGCCTGCTCGGCCCATTCTTTTCGGATCCGGATACGGTCCACGATTCTTTGTTGTTCATACTACGAGAATACGTCGGTGTGTAGCTCGAGGCCTTCTAGTATGTTGATTCTTCTTCCTTTAATTCTCTCGAAGTATTCGAAAGTTTTCTTTTCAACATTCGCATCCTCTCCGGCTCGTATTCCGGAATGATCGCGAGATGGCGAGGCCTTGTGACATATTGTGGGATATATGGTTCAATCCCTTCACGTTCCACTGCATACCTCGGCTCCTCGGGGATGATGCACAGTCGGGACATCCCCGGGGTTGCTCTGCCAACAAGGTCATGCAACTGCTTGGTGGTTCTATCCGGTGGCGTGGTAGCCTTCTTTCTTCGATCTTACGGAGATTTCCACAGTTCTTTACGGTATTCTAGGAGGTGGCCTCCTTTTTCGAGTTCTGGTGAACCGGTGTCCTTGAAATGTGAGTGCTTGGCATTAGCGATGTGTCTCGTCGTGCTGGTCCGCGACTAGTTTTGTTAACATTTTACGGATGCGGCGATTCTTATTTCTTCGTTGCGTGGGCGTGAGAGTAGCCCTCCGAACTTCTTGAATCTCTGCGGGCGCGGCGGCGGCAAGCTTGCCCTCCGTCTGTAGTGACTACGGACTTCATTTTCTTGTCTTCTTCGGTGTTTGCTTTTCTTTTCTTGTTGTTGGATTGGTGGCTTGGGCCACCCACTTTCATCCTTTGTCTGCCGGGTAGTTCTTCTCGGTTAGCGGGACCCGGTCACTTTCCTCGTCTTGTAGGCTCTGTGGTGCGAAATGCGAGTCAATCTCGATTATCGCTCCATCTTTCACCCTCTTTTCATCGAGTGCGAGGCTTACGCCATTCTTAAAGTTCAAGACCAGACCGCCGTTCGACATTTCCTACGAAAAGACAAGGAAAAGGATCGAGGGGCATGTACTAAGAACAAGAACATTAAGAAAATGTTTATTAAAGATACATTTTTTATTATTCTTATATTTTGAAATTTAACGGGAATGAAGTAGGATAAGATGAGGGAAGAGATCTTGATTTGAAAAAGAAAACAAGGAAAACTTAATTATCATGATTTTATTTATCTTAGCACATTTTATTATTTTTTGGGTTCGGACCCGATCATAAGTAATTACTTCACCGTGTTTCTTAGGGATGAAGAATTCATTCCTTCGAAACATCGGGTAGCGTAATACTTTTTCAAGTATCGTCCGTTGATTGGAAGCATATGTCGTTCTCCACGGCAATTCACTAGGCTGGTAGGAACCTCACGAGTATCTTGCTTCGACCACGAAACGGTCCTTCCCGAGTGGGTTCAAATTTTCCTCCTATCTTGCGGTGTGCGAGAATAGGTCTCTTGAGAACGAGAACTAAATCACCGACTTTGAAGGTTCTTGGGCGGACCGGTTTGTCATGGGCTTGAACCATCTTAGCTTGGTATAGTTCTAAATTCTGTTGCTGCTGCAAGTCTTTTCCCTTCAAGCTTTCTAATTCTTCGAGTCGTAGTACGGCGTTTTCTTCTGTCGTGATCTTGTTTGCAATTGCAATTACGAGTGAAGGAAGGCTGAACCTCTAAAGGTAACAACTGCCTCGGACCCATACACCGGAGCGTAAGGTGTAGCTTGAGTAGGAGTTACGAAGGTTGTCCGGTAGGCCCATAAGGCTTCTAACAATTTCTCGTGCCAATTTCTCTTATTATCGTCCGAGGTTTTCTTTAAGATTTGAACGAGAGTTTTATTAAAAGCCTCGGCGAGGCCGTTTGCTCTTGGGTAGTAAATTGTTGAGTATCGCCGGTCGATTCCGTGTCTCCGACAAAATTGTTGATTTGTGTGCTTCGAATGCGACCCATTATACGAGATGATCTGCGCGGCACTCCGAAACGGTAGACAACTTGGTTCTTGAAAAGCTGTAGCACGTGGTGTGCTTTCACTTCTCTAAGTGGAGCTGCACGCCGCTTGGAAAAGTAATGCTGTAGCTCGCAAGAATGAAACGATGTCCTTTTGAAGATGGTGGTTCTATCGGACCCACTATATACGTGCCCTGACATTCGAATGGCCACGACGCAATTGTCGGGTGTAGCACATTTGGAGGTTGGTGTAGAACCACTCCGTGCACTTGGCATTGGTGACGGCTCTTGGCGATTTTCATGCGGTCGGTCATCATCGAGGGCCGGTAGTACCCTAGTCTTTTAATTTTCATCTTCATCTTTGGACCCGGCGGTGAGCGCCACGGAGTCTGAATGCACCTCTTTAACAATTTCACGGGCCTCGGACCCGCTTAGGCACCTTAGCCACATTTGATCAAAAGACCTTCTGTATAATGTGTTGTTTATTAATGCGTAAGACGAGTTCTTTTCTTGATGCGATGGGCCGGCGACCTATCGTCCGGTAGCTTTCTGTTTGCGGGTAGTGCATCGATGGGCGTCGCCGATCTTACTGTGTTTTTACATCACTTCTTGCAGCTGATTCTTTTTCTTTTTCGATTTGTGTATCATGTCATGTCGAGTCGTGATAGGACTGACGTCAGTGAGCGACACTTCCATTGATTCATCTTGCAAACGAGGCAAATTCTTTTGCGAGACGGGCTAAAGCATCTGCTAAAGCATTCTCTTTTCTAGGAATTTTGTAGATTGTCACATTTGGAATGCGATTCCAACAGTTGTATGGCATCTTTGGAAGTATTGTTCGAGTCTTGGTTTAAAAATTCTGTATTGTCCGGTGATCTGTTGAATGATTAAGCTGTGAATCCCGTAGATGTTGATGTACTGTTATCCCCATTTGAATGGTTAATTCCAATCCCGTTATGAGGGCTTCGTATTACGCCGTTGTTTGTACACGGTTACGTCGAGTGGTAGGAGTATCTTAACATCCCCCGCTCCGGTGTTATAAAGATTAGCCCGATTCTGCCTTCACGGGCACTTATCACTTGCGATTCTTCGTCTTTGTGTCTTCGAAGATGCTCCGTCGAAATACAATTCCCAACGTCGATCATCGAGGTCTTCTAGGTTCATTATTTGTTCATACGGCGAGATCGTCATTGAGAGGAGATTCGGCCGGCGAAGGGTGTCTTTGCGAGAAGTCTGCTAAGACTTGTCCCTTTACGGCACGCGAGAGGCACGAAAGTTATATCGAATTGCGATAATATCATTGACCATCGGCAAGTACGCCGGAAAGTGTTGGACGAGTCATCAAGTATTGCAATGGATTAAACTTCGAAATCGAAGTTGACCTTATGAGAAAGCATGTAGTGCACGAGCTTTTGAGCGGCGAAGATCGGGGCCAAACAATGCTTTTCGATTGCGGGATACCTTACTTCCGTCGGAAGTAAACGACGGCTTAAGTAGTAAAGAGCATTTTCTTTACCCTCATCATTGACACAGGCTAACGGGGCTCAGGGAAGTCGTCTAGAGCCGCGGTGTAAAGTATCGGCGGTCTACACGAGGCCGGGAGCTGCTAAGACGGGAGGTGTCATTAAATATTGTTTAATGTCTTCGAAGGCCTTACGGCATTTCTCTTCCCGAATAAATTTGGCGTCCTTTTTAACTAGTGCGAGAAAGGTGACACCTACGACGGGTTTGAGATAAAGCGTCGAAGATATGCCGACTTCCCTTGAAAAGATCGTAGTTGTTTTAAGGTTTTGGGAGGCGGCATTTCTAAGATGGCTTTAATCTTCTCCGGGTCGATTTCAATTCCACGATGTCGGACAACGAATCCTAAGAATTTCCCGGAGGTGACGCCGAAGGCGCATTTAAGGGATTCATCTTAAGGTTAAATTGTCTTAATCGTTCGAAAACAATTCTCGAATCATACGAGTTGGTTTTCCTTTACTTTGCTTTTGATGACGACATCGTCCACGTAGCACTCGACTTGATTGTGGATGAGATCATCAAAAATTCTTGTCATTGCTCTTTGGTAAGTTGCTCCTGCGTTCTTCGAGTCCGAATGGCATCACTTGTGTAGCAAAATACTCCGATCGGCGTTACGAATGCTTGTAAGCTTTTCATCTTACGGAGCCATTTTTATGCAGGTTGTATCACGAAGATCCATCCATGAATGAGAATATTTCATGTGTCGAAGCAATATCGATCATCGATTCTGGAATCGGTAGAGGGAATTCATCTTTTGGACATGCCTTGTTTAAATCTACGAAGTCCACACAAATTCGATCGACCATTCTTCTTTCTGTTGGCACCACATTGGCTAACCGGGTCGGGTATTGTTCTTCACGGACAAATTTAGCGTCTATTAGCTTTTTAACTTCGGCTATGACTTGTTGTTCGATTTCTAGACGCATTCTTACGGGACCTTGTACGGCGGAGCGAAGTAGGATCCACTCTAGCTTATGAGTCTGCAACCTACGGGGCTAATCACGGCATTTCATCGTAGTTCCAAGCAAAACGGTCTTTAAATTCCATTAACAATTTGATTATTTCTTCGGAGTCTTCTTTGTTGAGTAAGGAGCTAACAAAGGTAGGTCTAGGCTCTTCGCTAGTACCCAAGTTAACTTCCGTTAACTCATGCTATTGTAGATTTGATTTCTTCTTCGAATTACGGTGGAGCGTCTCCAATTTGTAAATCTTCGAGTTCGTACTGTAGTTTCCATGCGGTTTTCATTGGACTTGCAAGTGACAACCAAGCAAAATTCGGTATCGTCAGTGACCCTACTTGTGCCGAATCCGAGTCCATACTTTGAATTGGGAGGACGGCGGAGTTATTCCATAACTTTTCAAAATGTTGTGATTGGCCTTTTGTCCATTGTCGAGGTAAGAAACCACGTTGAATTAAATTTTGAACACGGGGAGAGTACCACTCAAAAGGTAATTCCATTAATTCGATGAAGTGACATCTTCGAATTGTACATTATTTTCGGTTTTGGAGGAAGAAGCACCACGGTAGAATTTGATCGGCTTTGCACGAGTCACTACGTACCTCTTTGACCTCCATACCCTCGATCTTATTAGAATGGATCGGAGTTAGGGTCATAGTATGTACGTAGTGGTTAATCTTCTCGTACATTGATTTGTATTCTTCGTTCTTTTCATCTTCGAGGGAGATCTTGTATTGCGGCTTCTTTCGACTTATTGTTCTTGCTTCTTGCTTGATTTCTTTTTCTTCTTCGGAACTATCTTCCCGATCGACATTGATGGTTGGTTTCTTACATCCGATTGTCCTAGTGTCTCTACCACGGCCTCGTCCCCGAGCCTCGACCTCGGATGCGAGTTGTGGAGAAACCTTCACCATCTCGCCGGAAGGGAGTGGTGAGTGGCTGATTGGACTAGAACTTCGAGGTTCTTCGTTGTCTCGAACTTTCTTTGCTTCATTTGTTATGGTATCTCTGGAGAAGATTGTTTTCTTTGGCGGTGCATAATAAGCTGCATCTTCATGGATTCCAATTTCATGTACGGAGAATGGTTGTAAGTCTCCTTTGATGCCTTGTTCCCCTCCATCGTAATACTTGATGCAGTGGTGTAGAGATGATGGTACCATCCTGTTTTCATGTATCCATGGTCGGCCCGATAGAGCGTTGAACGACGTTTCGAATCGATTATATGAAATTTTGCGGTTGTCTTTGCTAAATCACCGGTCTTCATCGGTAGCGTTATTGACCCGAGGGCTCTTTCTCCTTTACGGTTGAATCCTCTTAATAACATTTTGTCGGCCTCGAGCTCACGAGCATCAATTTCCAAGTATGCTTAGTGTTCGAAGACTCATTATATTGATTGATGCTCCTGGATCCACCAATACTGCGGAGAGCGTAAACTTCCCGATTATGGCCTGAAATGTACAACGGTCGGTTGTGATGCTGCATCCCAAGTAGTAGGTCATTGTACGTGAAGGTGACACCTCGTTGTTCCTTTAACGAGCAAACCTCATCTAAGGAATCTCCGGCCATTTGAGCTAAGCAAATTTCCGGATCGAAGTAAGGCCTTGATCGAGCTTCTCTCATCTCCTTTGATAAGATGAGAGCATCGTAAATGCTCAGTTTGGCCGGTAGTTTCCTAAGATGGGCTAGCACGTTGTAGTCCACTTTGTTCTCATGCGTCTCGGCTTCTTCTCGAATGGGTATGTCTTCTGCTGGGGTTGGTTCTTCTTGAACAACCACACGCTTTCCTTTGTCTTTTGGACCCATTCTCGGAGGTAGAACTTTTCCACTTCTTAGGTTGACTTCGTAATTTCTTCGAATCTAGTATTGAGTTTGTCGGTGTCTCCTCACGAATCGGAATGGCGGCTCTTACGGATTATCTTCCAAATACTGAAGGCTCTAACTCTATCGTATGCTGGAGCTCCTCGAAACTCACAGATAGAGCCGTTGCTTGTTGAGCTCTCGTAGCCTCCTTGATGGATGCCTTCTTCGTCATTGTGATCGTCGAGATCATGTATGATTTGAGAATTGTTGTTGGTATCGAAATCGACGCCCGGATTGTCGCTAGTTACGTAATCGTTAGAAACGATCAAAACGTAGCCAACGCCATCACCCTTATCATTATATGATCCCACCGAAGTGAGCGAGATAATCATACAAAATCGAGAGGTTCGAGGGATTTCTCCCCGAATCGGAAACAACTATCTAGGATAAGCGGCCCCTAGTCCAGCCTTAGGAATCTCGGTCCCCTCTTCTTCGTCGATTTTCTTCTTCTCTTCGATTGTCTCCTGTCGAGGTGGTTCTTCTATCGCAAGTGATAGTACCGGCTTAACGGGTCTCGAACTACGAATTGAAGCTCGCACCGAAGCGGTTCGGATGTTGTCTAAAATCTTCTTCGAAGATCTCGTCCGAGGCGGTAGTCCATCCATCGTCGGTTGCATAGGGATCTATCGGAATGACGGGATCGGTTGAGATAACATTGACGGAACCTCCTTTACGGGGTTCCTTCATGTACTCCTTCGGGATTGTTATATTTCCTTTCCGAAGGTTGTCGTTGAGCCAACTTTTGAAGGTAATGCGGTCTTCATCTTGTGCCCGAAGCATCCAGATGGTAGGGGCAAAAGTTGGGATCACCTTTCTTGTTGACTTCCTGCGGTCTTTTGGGCTACAGCGGTTGGAAATCTGGAGTTTTCATTAAGCTACGGAACATCTTTGAGTCTTGCTTCATTTTTGAACGGATATTCTCTGCTCGAAGCTCCCTCGATGTACGTTGCGGACGAGACGGTTGTTCATCTTGCGGAGACGGCGATAGGTTGGACCGGGGTTCTTTGGTAATTTTGTTGTGGTTCTTGCGGCCGTTACGGTGGTATTTGCATCGGTTGTTTGCCTTTGTCAGTTGCTGCCAACGACCCGGATTTCTTTTCGAAAGTCTTCACCGGCTTACGCTTGTCAGTCTTGTCGGCGAAACTTAGTTGCTTCGCCTCTTCTTGCAAGCTTCCGGCCTTGCTTAACAACTTCTCGAAAGTCTTAATAGTGAATCCCTTGAGGAGAAGTGCTTATCGGGCCGTGAATGCTTTTAAGCGAGATGCTGCATTGCATGTTGTTCTTGCGGTTGTGGTTCACACTTCATACTTAAATTTCTCCATCGAAGTATGTAATCCACTAGAGTTTCATTCGGCCTTTGTTTCTCTACCACTAAATCACCTATAGTGATGTGGTGCTTGAGCTCCGAGCAAATCGCTTAATGAAGAGGCTCTCTAGCTGCGAGAATGTCTTTACGGATCCGTTGGGTAATTCGCATACCGGTCGAAGGCGATTCCGACGGACTGCTAACGAGCTGTCGGAAGAGTAGCGCATCGCTCCCGCCGGCATTGCAACAAGCGGCACGAAAGTGTGCAACATGCTTGTCGGGGGTTCCGGTTCCGTCGAAGGTCTTAAACGAGAGGTGGTACGAAGCCCTTTGGGTATTGGACGGCGTCGAATTCTTCGGGTAAGGTCTGCCCGTCCGAATAGATGTCCCGTTCTTCGATTGTGCTAGGGCTTCTCGCACTGTCTTGTTCTACAAGTTCTTGATATCCTTTTCGGGGATCATACTTTGTGTTGTATCCTTTTTCGGTTGGTCATCCCCATTGACGGATGTAATCTCCTTTCCTCCGTCTACGATGTGAATGACTTACGGGGTGTCTCTCTATGTGGTTGTACTTGACTTTGGAGAGTGGCTAGAGCTATGGCCATCTCTTCCATCCTCTTCGCCATTTGAGCGATCGTGTCGTCCTTTTCTGAAGGTTGTCTCTTCATCGGTTCGGCTCCTCTCTTTCTGCGAGCTGCGGGAGCACCTTGAGAAGATGATGAAGCTCGTGTCTCAGCCATGTTGATTTCGCATATTCGTTGTCCATGAATTCCGATGAGTCGATCTCGTCTCCGAACTTTTCTTCTCTTTCTTTTGCCAACCGTCGGATGTCGGTTCTCAACTTTTCCATGGCATCTTCTAGCGGAGCTTTCTGTGTATCTTTGTGGTTGTCATGCGATGGTTGCCGGGTCCTTTTTCACGAGTCCCCTTCATCGCGGTAGCACTTTCTTCGAATTCCGGCCTCATGGCGAGACTTTCTTTCTCGAGTGCTGCTGTTTCGAGTCTCAAGCTGCCCCGTAGTGGGACGCCACACCATCCTTCTAGCGGCGGAAGGTCTATGACCGGATGGTGCATCGGCCAAATCTTTGGAAGGTGGTATCCTCCCTAATACTGTAACCACGATACTACGACGGGCGGGCTAGCCTTCATTCTCTTGCTTGGCTTTTCTATCATGACGGCGGGTTCTACTCGGGGCCCGAGACGGGATTTGGCCGGCACCCGCCCTATCCTTCGTAGAATTTCCGACACGGGGCGATTTTCCTTCTTCGCTAGCTTTTCTACCAAAGTTTGCGGTCGAGCGAAACGGCGTAGTTCGAGTTCTTTTCTTGCGGCTATCGTTGTAGTATGCGGGGCTGTGGTAATGTGGCGGCAATCTTTCGAACATTCTCTTCATCCTCTGCGGCGGAGAGGGGATGGAACCTGCTTCCTCCCAAAAGTGGTATGTAGTCGGGCGGTGGTGTATATTACGGTAGCGGTGTATATTCGGTAACTACGGAATTTCCTCCGGGAAGGCAATCTCGGCGGCTGCGGCTTCCACGGCGATCCTTCTATTTCTATTTCTTCTTTGGGTCTTTGTCGGCGAAGGAATCTTCGAAGCTGGACCCGATTTCGAAGACGGAAGGTCTTACGGGAAGATCCGTACCCTCCGCGGTAACGGGTTTACCATAGTTACGGATTCCTTTCCCCTTTGATTTGGCGAGAAGTCGGGGTAGGTGCGAAACAACTAGACCGGTGGGGGTAGTGAGAACGGTCCTCTGCGGACGGCGGTACTCCTCCTAGTCGGGACCCTTTGCGGGGAGGAAACTCTTGGGTCGACCTAAGGTTGAACTCGAGCGGTGGTTCCTCGGCTTCGGATACCTTGTTCGTCGGTGCGAAGAGGGAGACGTCGGTGACCTTGACGTTCGTGTTTTCAAATCCTTGTCCGAATCGGATGACCCCATTGTCGGGCGGCTCATCCTTATAGACGGCGAAGTCCGATCCGTTGGTGAAGGAGAAAATCGAGTTTCGGGGCTTCCATTTCTGCAAGGTAGATTCGGTTGTCGGTCCCGAGTTATGCTTCTTTTCTTTAGGACGAAAAGAAAGGAATTGAAAAGAGTCCGAACTCATTCTTTGTTCATGTATTATAAGAATCATTTGTTAAAAGAATCACTTATTAGAGGGTTTGTTTATTTAGAACGGAATGTTCGAAAGGTGTAGAGAAGGTAAGGAATCCGATTCGGAAAGGAAAAGAAAGTCTTAAGCAAGACTTCCCGACTCGAAGGATCACTCTAAACTAACACCTATTGGGAGTCCACCCACCTCGAAATGAGGTAAAAGGATCTCGGAACCTCTACGTTTAGGGGTGTCTAAACGGTGGCTCCTAAATCCGAGAGAATGTTGGCTATACTTGTTCGAGATAGAAATGAACATAGTATTCCAACGGAAAGAAGGGTAGTTTGATCCATTAGGGACATGGATACACTACCGATTTTTGAAAACGGAATTATTTGATTATAATGGAGAGAGGAATATTCCCAGTGGAGTCGCCGAAATCTGTGCGGCATATTTTTAGGTCGTGTTTTATTTTGAAGAGGGGTCGCCTAACGAAATCATGTCGGCGAATTTTTAATTTAATTAAAATAAATAATTTGAAAAGTAGTATTTGATTTTGAAAATAATTTTAAATTTGAAGGTTTTAAGATATGAGATTAAACCGACCTCACATCCCAAATAGTTTATATAAACGAGCACCGCACCACAAGCCGTGTATCTATCCATAAGGATAGACACTTTGCTTGATGGTGGGGCTTGATTAAATAAACTAGAAGATTAGTGACATCCGTTTGGTCGCGAACCAATTTTATAAGCCAGACAAGTTTCCACTGCTTAATATGAAAACATTAAACGGGGTTTATATTACACAGGTTCTTTAAAATTCCATATAAGGGCAAGACCACTATAGTTAATTACATCTTAAGTGACGGGAATCACCTAAGAAAACTCTCGATAATAATCAATGATTACTGCTCTCAAGAATTTGAAAGTTTAAGGTTTTCAAGATTGAATTTTGGAGTTTCGATAGGGAATGGATCAAATTTTGGAACATTTTGTTTTGTGAATCCAAAGGAAGAAAGGTAGGAGAAATCAACGATTCGAAGTGAACTTCGATAATTTCCCGACTATCCTATCGTTTGGCTTGAATTTAGGAAAGTCCTAATGTTTATTTGATATTTCAATCTTGCCGATTTCAATTAATTAGGGCTTATATTTGTATGATAAAATCAAACAAATAGCACAGAAGATGTGAGGGTTTATTGTCGTATCGGACGACTACCTCGGAATCCTAAGGCCGGTTAGGGCTTAATTTGCAATGCAAATGCACTAACGAAGAGTTGAGGATTTATGTTGCACTAGGCAAGCTACCTCGAAGTCCTATGGCTTGGTTGTTTTAATTCTAGGAAAGTTTTCTTTGAAGTAGACTCGGGTTTTGCTTGATGACGATGGTCGTCTTTGCCCACCATGCTCCGAGCTCCTTGTTGTTGCGAGAGGTTTAGTTTTAGAAATCATAAATCGGGAGATGAGAAAAGTGTTTTGGTTTAGAGAAAATCTTAATTTCCGAGTGTTTTTTATGTTTTATTTAAAACAAATCTTAAAGTTGATTATAACGACACCGGTTAAGATCCCGCGGTTCCATCCTTCGGCATCATTATTTTTATCGGATTCACTTAGTCAGGATGAATTTGCTAAACTCAGCTGAATGAGTTCCACACTTTCATTTAGGCCAGTGGGAAATCCCGTTAGCAACACGTAGGTTACATCATCCGAGGTATTCCCGATCATCCAACGGGACGTTTTAATTTAGTTGTAATTGTAGTTTTGTGTTACTGTTTGTGATTAAATTTTGAGTTGTTTTATATTTTGAAATGTTGTGGCGGTGAATTTTATCTTGCAATGACTTTTAACTTAATTTTGGTTTTCGAGTTTTAGGGGCTATCCTAAAGGTGTGGGTTTTCATGCAGCTTGTTGTTTTATCATGCAAGAAAAGTAAAATGCATTTGCAATAAAGTAAATTGCAAGAAAGTAAATTGCAGAAAGTAAATTGCAATAAAATAAAAGCGTACATGGAGGGTCTTCCCGTCATCCCAAGCTGCACTTAAAACACAATTAGAATATTTAAGCAAGTTCCTAGGTAAAGCTAAGGGAAAGGTTATGGTTTTCTACCAAATTCCAATCCTATAGCTAGTCATCTCTTATGACGTCTAGGTTCTTTGGGTTTTGGTTTAAGGACGATTTTCTTCATCGAAGAATAATCGAATTCGATTGTTCTTATAAATATCCTATCATATTGAGGAAGTGCTTAAGAAGAATCTTAAACATCTTTTCGATATTTCTAGGATTGTTTTAAGTCCAAATGAATTTAATTATATAAATGAATCGATCGTCCAGAGGTTTTGAAGTCTTGTTAACTTGCTCGAGTGAACTAGGACATTTGAATATCCTATGAGTGAAGTAACACTTCATTTAATGTTTTATTTAGGAGTTATAATAATCTAAAGCTTTCGAGGGTAAATTAGTATTCAAATGATTTGATTTAAGTTAAAGGGTTTAAATTTGGAATAGTGTTGAGTTGCTTTATATTTAGTTTATATTTATATTTAATTTGATTTAATTAGTTTAATTTAATTTGATTTAATTTGATTTAATTTAATTTGATTTAATTTAATTTAATTTAATTTAATTTAATTTAATTATTTAATTTAATTTAATTTAATTTAATTTAATTTAATTTAATTTAATTTAATTTAATTTTTAATTTAATTTAATTTAATTATTTAATTTAATTTAATTTAATTGTTTAATTTAATTTAATTTAATTATTTAATTTAATTTAATTTAATTGTTTAATTTAATTTAATTTAATTATTAAATTTAATTTAATCTTAATTTAATTTATCTTTAATTTACTTTATTTTTAATTTTAATTGAAATTTCAAAAGATTTTAATAATTTAATTAAGTCTTTTAATATTTTAAATTTGAGTTATCATTTTAATTAAAAATTGAGTATTAGTTGATATAATTAATTTAGGGATTTTTAAATTAAAGAATAAATCTCTTCCTAATAAAGATCCCTTATTTTAATAATTCCAATTTTATTATTCTTCCAAATTTAATCTATTATTTAATTAAAGTTTAATCATTTTAAAATTATTTAATGGGTTTCTACCCTTTAATTATTTAAATTTCAATCATCCAAATCAGATTAAGATCAAATATTTTACTTGTTGACTTTTTATTAAACCTAAAGTTTTAATTAAGGATTAAAGATTTTAATTACCATTTTACCCTTTAAGCTTAATAATTTCATAACTCACTAAATTGAACTCAAATGAACTTGAAATTTTTATGTGACTTCACTCATATGTCAATAAAGACATGAGAGGAGAAAATGTGATTTTTCTGTATTTAATTTATTTATATAATTATTTTTGGTGGAAAATAGAGATTTTCAAGGAAAATTTGATAACATGACCAAGGGAAAGTTTCTGTCCTTAAGAAAATTAGGGGACATTCCTAATGACCAGAGAAGCACTTGGACCAATTTTGGTGATTTTTTGAATTATATTATTTTTATTATAATTATTTTGAGTTTTGGAGTGTTAATTAATTTAAAAATAAAATAAATGTTGAAAAATGGATTTTATATTTTTCAAAAATCTCTCTGATATCAAGGAAACCAGAGAATCAAATTTTGCAATTTTCTGATTTTTCTATGATTTATAATAATTATTTTAGTGAAAATGCTAGAAAATACATTTTTTTTAATTTTAAAATTACCCTAGGGCTTTAAAATTTAATATCTCACTAAATAGACTTAGGAAAAATGTGGGATTTGTTCCTAAGTGATTAAAATTCAAAATGTGACATTTTGGTGAATTTTATTATTTTTGTGATTTTTATTATTTTTTAATTATTAAAAATATTAAAATATTATTAAAAATCAACTTTTTTAGAAAATTGAAATTTTAATTTTCTTAGGTTCCCCTGATATCAGAGAGGCTCCAAAACCAATTTGGTGAATTTTTAAAAAGTATTTTAAAAGTTATGAATTTTTAAAGTTTAAAATGGCTAAGTGGCTTAATCAACCCAATTAGTGGGGCTAACCAAGTCAATTGACCTCAAATTTTTATGGTGGATTCCTCTGATCCTAAAGGTCAGTGGAGAATTGATTTCAAGTCAATTTGATACCTGGTTAACTCTAATTAATTAAAGACCTATTTTGGGTGTTTAAGCCGATTAGGAGTTAATACGAGTGAATTAACTCAAGTCCTATTTTTCCTAGGGTTCTCTGGTCATAAGGAACATCACCAAATATTTCTAGAATTTATTTCACAACATGCTAATTTTTGGAATTAAAATACTCAAAACGGCAACATGCATTTGAAAAATAAATAACTTTTCACGAGAGATGGCCTACGACCTTGGAAAATTCGGGGAATGTTCCCAAGTTCGGAGGCTTCAAAAGCCCTATGGTCTCATGCCATGGTGAATTGTATACATGCATGGAGAATTAAATGTATGCGAGAGAGTAAATAAATCATAAAAAATAAAATACTTAATTAAATTAAATGATTTCTTTTCCACATTATTCTCCTCATGTTCATCTGAGCGAGGGGTATTTTTATTTTATTTTTGTGATTTTTCTACACAAAGATATGGATTTTTGAAGTTTAGGGAATTAAATAAATAAGAAAATACCCTAATTTTCTATTTATCCACGCGGCGCCGGCGAAACCTCGGCGGCTCCGAACGCACACGCGTCGCGCTCCCGTTCGACGCCGCCACCGAGTCGGCGGCCCGGGCCCCGCGGTTCTCGTACCGTCTCCTGGTCCGACGCAATCACGGCCGTCCGTGCGCGCGTGTATCGAATGGACGGCATCCGTTCATCGTCCCCGAGTGTTCTCGCCGAGAGCCGTCCACACTAAATCCACTAAGATCTCACTCGATTCTCGATGGATTTTCATGTTCTTATGCTGCTATGGATTCGTCTTGAAGAGACGAACACATCTATACGGCTAACATGCATTGAAACTAAGGCATTCGAAATGGAGAATCTCCGGAAGCTCGGGATGGAGAGTTAGCTCATACCTTGGCTCGGAGAAGTGTGGCTTGATACGAGAGTTGTTGCACCTTCGATTGGGTCCCGGCAAGCTCCGGATGAAGTCTCTGATGCAGTGAATTGTGCTAGATATGATAGTCGACCACAGCCGATCACAAAGCTTGGAGGGCTGGAGCAGCTGGGTGGCTTTGGAGATGGGGCTTTCGGTGGTGGACACTTCTCCTCTTGGTCCGGTGAAGGTGTAGAGACCGATCGATTTGAGGAATTGGCTCATTGTGGCAGAAGTGTCCTGGTTTTGGGTGGAATTTCGAGTTGAGAATTGGGCTCTGTTGGTGGGGATTAGGGCAAATTGACATCGGGGATCAGCTGCTCTCAGGATGGTGAAGGGTTTGGAACAATTTTGGCGAGTTTCGGCGGGGTTTGTGCTTGGCTCCCCTCATGGCCGAGAGGGGTGGAGTTTAAATAGAGGTGGTGGGGGGCCTCCGAGGAGAGTTAGGGCTTGGGATCGAGTTGCTCCGGTGAGGAGAAGATCGGCCATGGTGACCACTAGGGATGGGGCGGCTCGGCAAGTGAGAATTTCAATGTTGGCTCACATGTGAGCTCTCGGCCATGGTGTTTTCCGGCGGCACGGTGGCCGGCCGGCCGAGCATGGGTCACCCTCGGGGTCGGGTGGGTCGGGGCTGGAGGTTTGTGCAGTCAATTGGCCATGGACATGTGTAAAGGCTTTGATCCAAAGTGGAATGGGGCATGGCTAGATTTGGACCTAAATGGGTCGACCCACCCATTTGGGCTAGGTGCACCACCCGAGGCCTGGTTTAGGCTGAGGAGAAAGTGATTTGGATCGGCTTGATTAGTGGGGTCAGTCACGATCCAAGTACGATTAGGCTTAAGCATGGTTTAGTGGAATCATGTAAGTGGTTAACCACCTTTAGGAGTTAAGGAAAGAGCCTCCTCCTTTTGCCCAAAATGGCATGGTGACATGTAAAGAGGCTCTCATGGCTTGCATATGGCTTATGCATGGCTCCATGGCTCCATTTGGCTTGGGAAAAGTAAAGTCGATTTCATGGAAATGGATTTAAGGAAAATTTTGGTATTTAGGGGTGATTTGGCATGAGGCTTGATTTGGAATTATTTGATGATGAATTTAGGACTTAGGGATGATTTTAATTGAAAGTATGATGAGGGGAAATGTCATATGGGCCTTGGAAGAATTTTGGGCTTTTTTGAAAAGGGTTTTAGATGGGCTTTTAAGATGGATTAGGAAAGTGGGCTCTTGAATTTTAAAATGGATTTTGGGATGAAATTTTGTAAAGAGGTTGGGCCAAATAATTATTGGGTTTAGCTCATGGATGTGTCATGAGTGACTTGAAGCAAATTTGGGGTAGTTTGGACTTGAATTGGGTTGGATTTGAATTCTTTTGGTGAATGGGCCGATGTAGGTCGAATTGGGCTAACTTGGGCCAATGTTGGGCTAGGGTTGAAATTGATGTAAAATAAATATTAAGAAATGTTTATGGGAGTGTTTCAAAGAGGTTTTGGCTTTGGTTGGGTTTTAATTTTGAGGTTTGGGCCTATTTGGGTTAGATTTGGGTTTAGGTCGAAATTGGGCTTTTTGATTTTGGGTTGAATTTGAGTGGGGTTTGGGTCAAAATCTTGGGCAAATCATGTTAGTGTTTTGTTTATGAGGATGTTAAGGAAGGTTTAGAAAAGATTTGGGGTTAATTGGAGTTGAATTGGGTTAGTTTGGGCTAAGTTTGGGTCATGGGTCCAAATTTGGGCTTTAAGGCCCAAAGTGAAATTGGATCCAAATGTCAATCAAATTGGACTTGGATTTGGTCTAAATTGGTATTGGGAATGTTGAATTGAAGTTTAGAATTGAATTGGACCAAAATTGGGGTCAATTGGGTATGTTTGGTTTGACATTGGGTCCACTTTGGGTTAAAATGGGTCGATTTGGGGGTTTTGACAAAAGTAGGGTAAATTGACAAAATTGGCCCATGGTGTAGTTGGACAAAATGAAATTGGGAATATTTGGGATTTTCTGGAATTTTCTGGGAATTTTCTGAATTTTTGGATTTTTAGGCCAAGAAGGGTATTTTGGGTATTTGGAGGGTATTGGGGGGTATTTCTTGGAATTTTTGGTATTTTTGGGTATGGATGATCAATTTGAGTGATGTGGAGGTGTTTGGGATTGATTTTGGAAAATTTTAGGTAATTTGGAGATTTTGCAAAAATTTGGGTAATTCGAGGGTTTTGGGTAGGTTTAGTAGGTGTAGGGTCCGGGGGTCAAAAATTGAAAATTTGGGAAATTGAAGATTGGGTGAATTTGGGTGGGGTGAAATCATTTTGGTTGAGCCATGAAGCCATTTCAAGCCCATATGAGCCATGAAAGGACTCATTTGAGGCATTCAGCTATGTTGTTCTAACCCTCTTGCGAGGGCTTAGGGGTTAAGGACCATCCATGTGAATCACCTACATGAGTCGGGAGGTCAAGTTGGGTATGGGTGTGGTTTTAGGAAGTGTGTGGAAATGTAGTGTGTAAGTGTAGTGTATGTCGGCCCCTTCATCGGACCAGGGCCGCCGAGGGCGATCTGAAGGCGAAGAGTCTATAGGAACTCATCCTTTAAACTTCCATATTTGATTTCGACCCTACTAGGTGATTAGGGGTCTATAGTCAAGTTTGTGGAGTTTGCGGGGAGTTTAGAAGTGGTTTGAATTTCTAAAAGGCGGGTCCCGATTCTAGTCCTCTAAGATAGTCGAAGGAAAAGCCTGAAGGCTAGATCTAAGCACTAAAAGAAGAAAAGGAAGACCTCATCGAAAATGAGGTCGACAAATGGACCCCCGATAGGTGTGGTGAGTGACGGAGCACACCGCGCGTATTGGTGTTGGCCGAAGCGATCAACAAAACCAACACGGATGTCAGTGACGAACTTAGGACGAAGTAGAAGAGTTCTGTTGGGGAGTGTCGAGTATATCTACGGGCTGGAGATTCTTGAACTCTCGTTGGGGAAAGGAAAAGGAGGTGAATCCCAAATCACATGATGCGGGGAATTTCGATTTAGATTTTATTTTGCTTCGATTTATGTTTTGATGTGTGAGTTTAAATTTTAGTTTGGAGTTTCGATTTAGATTGAAGTTTTGTCGAAATTAATTTGAGGGATTTGATTTGAAATGAAAATTGGGATTTTGAGGTTTTAGATGTAACATCTCCAACCTCGAAAGAAAATTGAATTGATTAGATTGAATCGTTGCAATGAGAAGAGATCTCAGAGCAAAGCGGTGTTGGATGTAAAATCCTTAACCTCGAGAGTTTGATTTTGATGTGATGTATTTCATTGCGATAGGGAAAAGATCCTAAAGCGATGCGGTCTCGGATGTAAAATCCTCGACCCGAAAGGTTGAATTTTGATGTATTTCGGTGCAATAGGAAGAGAATCCTAAAGCGGTGCGGTCTTGGATGTAAAATCCTCGACTCAAAAGTTTGAATTTTGATGTATTTCAGTGCGATAGGAAGAGAATCCTAAAGCGATGCGGTCTCGGATGTAAAATCCTCGACCCGAAAGTTTGAATTTTGATGTATTTCGGTGCGATAGGAAGAGAATCCTAAAGCGGTGCGGTCTTGGATGTAAAATCCTCGACCCAAAAGTTTGAATTTTGATGTATTTCGGTGCAATAGGAAGAGAATCCTAAAGCGGTGCGGTCTTGGATGTAAAATCCTCGACTCAAAAGTTTTGAATTTTGATGTATTTCGGTGCGATAGGAAGAGAATCCTAAAGCGAGTGCGATCTTGGATGTAAAATCCTCGACCCAAAAGTTTGAATTTTGATGTATTTCGGTGCGATAGGAAGAGAATCCTAAAGCGGTGCGGTCTTGGATGTAAAATCCTCGACCCAAAAGTTTGAATTTTGATGTATTTCGGTGCGATAGGAAGAGAATCCTAAAGCGGTGCGGTCTTGGATGTAAAATCCTCGACCCGAAAGTTTGAATTTTGATGTATTTCGGTGCGATAGGAAGAGAATCCTAAAGCGGTGCGGTCTTGGATGTAAAATCCTCGACCCAAAAGTTTGAATTTTGATGTATTTCGGTGCGATAGGAAGAGAATCCTAAAGCGGTGCGGTCTTGGATGTAAAATCCTCGACTCAAAAGTTTGAATTTTGATGTATTTCGGTGCGATAGGAAGAGAATCCTAAAGCGGTGCGGTCTTGGATGTAAAATCCTCGACTCAAAAGGTTTGAATTTTGATGTATTTCGGTGCGATAGGAAGAGAATCCTAAAGCGGTGCGGTCTTGGATGTAAAATCCTCGACCCAAAGGTTTGAATTTTGATGTATTTCGGTGCGATAGGAAGAGAATCCTAAAGCGGTGCGGTCTTGGATGTAAAATCCTCGACTCGAAAGTTTGAATTTGATGTATTTCGATGGAGAGATCCTAAGGTCGGTCTTGGATGTAAAATCCTCGACCGAAAGATTTGAATTTGATTTGATTGAGACTTGAAATACGGAAAGATTGAATTTGGAAATTTGGAAATTTGGAAGGATGAGTTTGAACTCGATTGAAACTTGATTTAAGATTTGATTTGAAATTTGGAAGATCAAGTTTGAAACTTGATCGAGATTGGATTTGGATTTTGATTGAGAATTTGATTTGATTGAAGTTTGGAATTTGATTGAGATGATTTGGAATTTGAAGGAATTGAATTTGAAGTTTGAAAAGATTGAAATTTGATTCGGAATTTGGAAAGATTGAATTTGAGATTTGTGTTGATTTCGTTTATCTTTTAATGGTTCAAATTTTATTTTGTTGTTTATTTAATGTTCATGTGAACTTGGTGTTTGTCATTTTTCAGATTTTTTTTTAAAAAAAATTTTCTTTTATTCTCTTTTTTTTTTTTACTGTTCTTTGTTCGAAGTTCATTTAACTTTAATGGCGTTTCCCAATCAATTTGCACAAAAGAGGTGAAGGCCGAAAACGTGACATGGTCACTTTCATTCCAATCATGTTGAAAATACGTCGTACGACTCGATGCGGAATATATTTCATACAATCCATGTAGACTCGAAACGGATTTGTGTATGATCTTTGTTGATCCATCAAAAGAATCATGCGTCAAAAATCCATGTACGAATAGTGAGGTACATGGTCGATAACATCACCTTCCAAGCCATCCTTGGCAAGGATGCCGAGTTTGGATGTACGTTGGAGGTGTGATATTTCCCATGTAACTCACGGCTCGTAAGGCGGAGGTTCTCTAGCTGCGGATACGGTTGGAAATGGTAAGGTATTTTGCTTGTCGTCCATCCTCACGAAAGTAAGCGAGATTCGCTCCACTGGCACCCTGGTATGCAATGCTTTGCGATATACGCTCCGTTACCTTGCGAGTATCATGACGGAACCCACCGGTAAAGGTATCTTTGCTGGCCCTCGGAACTCACCCGGGCTGCTATCCGGAGGTCGGATCCGAACATGATGTTGCACTCATTCGAGAAAGAGACCGTGCGAAAGGTCGACGAAGTCGTGGTGATCAATATGTGGGGGTATGCGGTCACCTGTTTGTAGATGTTGATAATGCGGCTATTGGGTATGCAATGTCTGGCGCGTACCCTCCATGTTATCAATCTTTTCACCATTCTCTTGATAACTAATGGCATCGGATCTACTTGCCCATGACGAAGTATCCACGGTGGGTTTCCCTTCTGTCTTCGGCAAAGTTGTAGCGGCATCCGCATTGTATTGTGATTCTTCCTTTCCACGGCATCCATCTCCGGGGTTCGAGTATGTATTTTCCCTCGGGCGGCTGCTCGGCCCATTCTTTTCGGATCCGGATACGGTCCACGATTTGCTTGTTGTTCATACTGCGAGAATACGTCGGTGTGTAGCTCGAGGCCTTCTAGTATGTTGATTCTTCTTCCTTTAATTCTCTCGAAGTATTCGAAAGTTTTCTTTTCAACATTACGCATCCTCTCCGGCTCGTATTCCGGAATGATCGCGAGATGGCGAGGCCTTGTGACATATTGTGGGATATATGGTTCGATCCCTTCGCGTTCCCACGCATACCTCGGCTCCTCGGGGATGATGCACGTCGGGACATCCCCGGGGTTGCTACTGCAACAAGGTCATGCAGCTGCTTGGTGGTTCTATCCGGTGGCGTGGTAGCCTTCTTTCTTCGATCTTACGGAGATTTCCACAGTTCTTTCTGTTATTCTAGGAGGTGGCCTCCTTTTTTCGGAGTTCTGGTGAACCGGTGTCCTTGAAATGTGAGTGCTTGGCATTAGCGAGTTGTCTCGTCGCGTTGGTCCGCGGCTAGTTTTGTTAACATTTTACGGATGCGGCGATTCTTATTTCTTCGTTGCGTGGGCGTGAGAGTAGCCCTCCGAACTTCTTGAATCTCGCGGGCGCGGCGGCGACAAGCACTGCCCTCCAGTTGTAGTGACTACGGACTTCATTTTCTTGTCTTCTTCGGTGTTTGCTTTTCTTTTCTTGTTGTTGGATTGGTGGCTTGGGCCACCCACTTTCATCGCTATGTACTGCCGGGTAGTTCTTCTCGGTTAGCGGGACCCGAGTCACTTTCCTCGTCTTGTAGGCCTGCGGTGCGAAATGCGAGTCGATCTCGATTATCGCTCCATCTTTCACCCTCTTTTCATCGAGTGCAAGGCTTACGCCATTCTTAAAGTTCAAGACCAGACCGCCCGTTCGACATTTCCTGCGAAAAGACAAGGAAAAGGATCGAGAGGCTATCTTAAGAACAAGAACATTAAGAAAATGTTTATTAAAGATACATTTTTTATTATTCTTATATTTTGAAATTTAACGGGAATGAAGTAGGATAAGATGAGGGAAGAGATCTTGATTTGAAATAGAAAACAAGGAAAATTTTATTATCATGATTTTATTTATCTTAGCATATTTTATTATTTTTTGGGTTCGGACCCGATCATAAGTAATTACTTCACCCGTGTTTCTTAGGGATGAAGAATTCATTCCTTCGAAACATCGGGTAGCGTAATACTTTTTCAAGTATCGTCCAGTTGATTGGAAGCATATGTCGTTCTCCACGGCAATTCACTAGGCTGGTAGGAACCTCACGAGTATCTTGCTTGACCTACAGACGGTCCTTCCCAGTGGGTTCAAATTTTCCTCCTATCTTGCGGTGTGCGAGAATAGGTCTCTTGAGAACGAGAACTAAATCACCAACTTTGAAGGTTCTTGGGCGGACCGGTTTGTCATGGGCTTGAACCATCTTAGCTTGGTATAGTTCTAAATTACATTGCGCTGCAAGTCTTTTCCCTTCCAAGCTTTCTAATTCTTCGAGTCGTAGTACGGCGTTTTCTTCGTCGTGATCTTGTTTGCAATTGCAATTCGAGTGAAGGAAGGCTGAACCTCTAAAGGTAACACTTGCCTCGGACCCATACACCGGGCGTAAGGTGTAGCTTGAGTAGGAGTTACGAAGGTTGTCCGGTAGGCCCATAAGGCTTCTAACAATTTCTCGTGCCAATTTCTCTTATTATCGTCCGAGGTTTTCTTTAAGATTTGAACGAGAGTTTTATTAAAAGCCTCGGCGAGGCCGTTTGCTCTTGGGTAGTAAATTGTTGAGTATCGCCGGTCGATTCCGTGTCTCACGACAAAATTGTTGATTTGTGTGCTTCGAATGCGGACCCATTATACGAGATGATCTGCGCGGCACTCCGAAACGGTAGACAACTTGGTTCTTGAAAAGCGCTAGCACGTGGTGTGCTTTCACTTCTCTAAAGTGGAGCGCTACGCACTTGGAAAAGTAATCTGTAGCTGCAAGAATGAAACGATGTCCTTTTGAAGATGGTGGTTCTATCGGACCCACTATATACGTGCCCTGACATTCGAATGGCCGCGACGCAATTGTCGGGTGTAGCACATTTGGAGGTTGATGTAGAACCACTCCGTGCACTTGGCATTGGTGACGGCTCTTGGCGATTTTCATGCGGTCGGTCATCATCGAGGGCCGGTAGTACCCTAGTCTTTTAATTTTCATCTTCATCTTTGGACCCGGCGGTGAGCGCCACGAGTCCTGAATGCACCTCTTTAACAATTTCACGGGCCTCGGACCCGCTTAGGCACCTTAGCCACATTTGATCGAAAAGACCTTACGTATAATGTGTTGTTTATTAATGCGTAAGACGGAGTTCTTTTCTTGATACGATGGGCCGGCGACCTATCGTCTGGTAGCTTTCTGTTTGCGGGTAGTCATCGATGGTTGTCGCCCGATCTTACGTGTTTTTACATCCTTCTACTTATTGTGATTCTTTTTCTTTTTCGATTTGTGTATCATGTCTATGTCAGTTGTGATAGGACACGACGTCCGTGAGGCGACACTTCCAGCGATTCATCTTGCAAACGAGGCAAATTCTTTTGCGAGACGGGCTAAAGCATACTGCTTAAAGCATTCTCTTTTCTAGGAATTTTGTAGATTGTCACATTTGGAATGCATTCCAACAATTTGTATGGCATCTTTGGAAGTATTGTTCGAGTCTTGGTTTAAAAATTCTGTATTGTCCGTGATACTGTTGAATGATTAGCTTGTGAATCCCCGTAGATGTTGATGTACTGTTATCCCCATTTGAATGGTTAATTCCAATCCCGTTATGAGGGCTTCGTATTACAGCCGTTGTTTGTACACGGTTACGTCGAGTGGTAGGAGTATCTTAACATCCCCCGCTCAGGTGTTATAAAGATTAGCCCGATTCTGCCTTACCGGGCACTATCACTTGCGATTCTTCGTCTTTGTGTGCTTGAAGATGCTCCGTCGAAATACAATTCCCAACGTCGATCATCGGGGTCTTCTAGGTTCATTATTTGTTCATCGGCGGATCGTCATTGAGAGGAGATTCGGCCGGCAAAGGGTGTCTTTGCGAGGAAGTACGCTAAGACTTGTCCCTTTACGGCACGCGGAGGCACGAAAGTTATATCGAATTGCGATAATATCATTGACCATCGGCAAGTACGCCGGAAAGTGTTGGACGAGTCATCGAGTATTGCAATGGATTAAACTTCGAAATCAAGTTGACCTTATGAGAAAGCATGTAGTGCACGAGCTTTTGAGCGGCGAAGATCGGGGCCGAAACAATGCTTTTCGATTGCGGGATACCTTACTTCCGTCGGAAGTAAACGACGGCTTAAGTAGTAAAGAGCATTTTCTTTACCCTCATCATTGACACAGGCTAACGGGGCTCCGAGAGAGTCGTCTAGAGCCGCGGTGTAAAGTATCGTCGGTCTACACGAGGCCAGGGGCTGCTAAGACGGGAGGTGTCATTAAATATTGTTTAATGTCTTCGAAGGCCTTACGGCATTTCTCTTCCCAAATAAATTTGGCGTCCTTTTTAGCTAGTGCGAGAAAGGTGACACCTACCGACGGGTTTGAGATAAAGCGTCGAAGATATGCCGACTTCCCTTGAAAAGATCGTAGTTGTTTTAAGGTTTTGGGAGGCGGCATTTCTAAGATGGCTTTAATCTTCTCCGGGTCGATTTCAATTCCACGATGTCGGACAACGAATCCTAAGAATTTCCCGGAGGTGACGCCGAAGGCGCATTTTAAGGGATTCATCTTAAGGTTAAATTGTCTTAATCGTTCGAAAACAATTCTCGAATCATACGAGTGGTTTTCCTTTACTTTGCTTTTGATGACGACATCGTCCACGTAGCACTCGACTTGATTGTGGATGAGATCATCAAAAATTCTTGTCATTGCTCTTTGGTAAGTTGCTCCTGCGTTCTTCGATCCGAATGGCATCACTTGTGTAGCAAAATACTCCGATCGGCGTTACGAATGCTTGTAAGCTTTTCATC
This sequence comes from Papilionanthe hookeriana x Papilionanthe teres, assembly GCA_022702705.1. Lineage (NCBI taxonomy): Eukaryota > Viridiplantae > Streptophyta > Magnoliopsida > Asparagales > Orchidaceae > Papilionanthe > Papilionanthe hookeriana x Papilionanthe teres. Next base: position 37,370 of record JAKZJZ010000399.1, read on the forward strand.
TTACGGAGCCATTTTTATGCGGTTGTATCACGAAGATCCATCCATGAATGAGAATATTTCATGTGTCGAAGCAATATCGATCATCGGTTCACGGAATCGGTAGAGGGAATTCATCTTTTGGACATGCCTTGTTTAAATCTGCGAAGTCACACAAATTCGATGCGACCATTCTTCTTTACGGCTGGCACCACATTGGCTAACCGGGTCGGGTATTGTTCTTCACGGACAAATTTAGCGTCTATTAGCTTTTTAACTTCGGCTATGACTTGTTGTTCGATTTCCAGACGCATTCTTACGGGACCTTGTCGGCTGGAACGAAGTAGGATCCACTCTAGCTTATGGACTGCAACCTGCGGGGCTAATCACTGGCATTTCATCGTAGTTCCAAGCAAAACGAGTCCTTAAATTCCATTAACAATTTGATTATTTCTTCGGAGTCTTCTTTATTGAGTAAGGAGCTAACAAAGGTAGGTCTAGGCTCTTCGCTAGTACCTAAGTTAACTTCCATTAACTCATCATTGTAGATTTGATTTCTTCTTCGAATTCGGTGGAGCGTCTCCAATTTGTAAATCTTCGAGTTCGTACTGTAGTTTCCATGCAGTTTTCATTGGACTTGCAAGTGACAACCAAGCAAAATTCGGTATCGTCGGTCCGACCTACTGTGCCGAATCCGAGTCCATACTTTGAATTGGGAGGACGGCGGAGTTATTCCATAACTTTTCAAAATGTTGTGATTGGCCTTTTGTCCATTGTCGAGGTAAGAAACCACGTTGAATTAAATTTTGAACACGGGGAGAGTACCACTCGAAAGGTAATTCCATTAATTACGATGAAGTGACATCTTCGAATTGTACATTATTTTCGAGTTTTGGAGGAAGAAGCACCACGGTAGAATTTGATCGGCTTTGCACCGTCACTACGTACCTCTTTGACCTCCATACCCTCGATCTTATTAGAATGGATCGGAGTTAGGGTCATAGTATGTACGTAGTGGTTAATCTTCTCGTACATTGATTTGTATTCTTCGTTCTTTTCATCTTCGAGGGAGATCTTGTATTGCGGCTTCTTTCGACTTATTGTTGCTTGCTTCTTGCTTGATTTCTTTTTCTTCTTCAGAACTATCATCCCGATCAACATTGATGGCTGGTTTCTTACGTCCGATTGTCCTAGTGTCTCTACCACGGCCTCGTCCCCGGCCTCGACCTCGGATGCGAGTTGTGGAGAAACCTTCACCATCTCGCCGGAAGGGAGTGGTGAGTGGCTGTTGGACTAGAACTTCGAGGTTCTTCGTTGTCTCGAACTTTCTTTGCTTCATTTGTTATGGTATCTGCGGAGAAGATTGTTTTCTTTGGCGGTGCATAATAAGTGCATCTTCATGGATTCCAATTTCATGTACGGAGAATGGTTGTAAGTCTCCTTTGATGCCTTGCATTCCCTCCATCGTAATACTTGATGCCACTGGTGTAGAGATGATGGTACCATCCTGTTTTCATGTATCCATGGTCGGCTGAGTAGAGCGTTGAACGACGTTTCGAATCGATTATATGAAATTTTGCGGTTGTCTTTGCTAAATCACCGGTCTTCATCGGTAGCGTTATTGACCCGAGGGCTCTTTCTCCTTTACGGTTGAATCCTCTTAATAACATTTTGTCGGCCTCGAGCTCACGAGCATCGATTTCCAAGTATGCTAGTGTTCGAAGACTCATTATATTGATTGATGCTCCTGGATCCACCAATACTGCGGAGAGCGTAAACTTCCCGATTGTAAGCTGAAATGTACAACGGTCGGTTGTGATCTGCATCCCCAGTAGTAGGTCATTGTACGTGAAGGTGACACCTCGTTGTTCCTTTAACGAGCAAACCTCATCTAAGGAATCTCCGGCCATTTGAGGCTAAGCAAATTTCCGGATCAAGTAAGGCCTTGATCAGAGCTTCTCTCATCTCCTTTGATAAGATGAGAGCATCGTAAATGCTCAGTTTGGCCGGTAGTTTCCTAAGATGGGCTAGCACGTTGTAGTCCACTTTGTTCTCCTGCGTCTCGGCTTCTTCTCGAATGGGTATGTCTTCTGCTGGGGTTGGTTCTTCTTGAACAACCACACGCTTTCCTTTGTCTTTTGGACCCATTCTCGGAGGTAGAACTTTTCCACTTCTTAGGTTGACTTCGTAATTTCTTCGAATCTAGTATTGAGTTTGTCGGTGTTTCCTCTCTGAATCGGAATGAGTGGCTCTTACGGATTATCTTCAAAATCCGAAGGCTCTAACTGCATGTATGCTGGAGCTCCTCGAAACTCACGAGATAGAGCCGTTGCTTGTTGAGCTCTCGTAGCCTCCTTGATGGATGCCTTCTTCGTCATTGTGATCGTCGAGATCATGTATGATTTGAGAATTGTTGTTGGTATCGAAATCGACGCCGGATTGTCGCTAGTTACGTAATCGTTAGAAACGGTCGAAACGTAGCCAACGCCATCACCCTTATCATTATATGATCCCACCGAAGTGAGCGAGATAATCATACAAAATCGAGAGGTTCGAGGATTTCTCCCCGAATCGGAAACAACTATCTAGGATAAGCGGCCCCTAGTCTAGCCTTAGGAATCTCGGTCCCCTCTTCTTCGTCAATTTTCTTCTTCTCTTCGATTGTCTCTGTCGAGGTGGTTCTTCCATCGCAAGTGATAGTACCGGCTTAACGGGTCTCGAACTACGAATTGAAGCTCGCACGAAGCGGTTCGGATGTTGTCTAAAATCTTCTTCGAAGATCTCGTCCGAGGCGGTAGTCCATCCATCGTCGGTTGCATAGGGATCTATCGGAATGACGGGATCGGTTGAGATAACATTGACGGAACCTCCTTTACGGGGTTCCTTCATGTACTCCTTCGGGATTGTTATATTTCCTTTCAGAAGGTTGTCGTTGAGCCAACTTTTGAAGGTAATGCGGTCTTCTATCTTGTGCCCGAAGCATCCGATGGTAGGGGCAAAAGTTGGGATCACCTTTCTTGTTGACTTCCTCTGGTCTTTTGGGCTCCGGCGGTTGGAAATCTGGAGTTTTCATTAAGCTACGGAACATCTTTGAGTCTTGCTTCATTTTTGAACGGATATTCTGCGCTCGAAGCTCCTCGATGTACGTTGCGGACGAGACGGTTGTTCATCTTGCGGAGACGACGTGATAGTTGGACCGGGGTTGCTTGGTAATTTTGTTGTGGTTCGTTGCGGCCGTTACGAGTGGTATTTGCATCGGTTGTTTGCCTTTGTCGAGCTACTGCAACGACCCAGGATTTCTTTTCGAAAGTCTTCACCGGCTTACGCTTGTCAGTCTTGTCGGCAAAACTTAATTGCTTCGCCTCTTCTTGCAAGCTTCCGGCCTTGCTTAACAACTTCTCAAAAGTCTTAATAGTGAATCCCTTGAGGAGAAGTGCTATCGGGCCGTGAATGCTTTTAAGCAAGATGCCGTTGCATGTTGTTCTTGCGGTTGTGGTTCACACTTCATACTTAAATTTCTCCATCGAAGTATGTAATCCACTAGAGTTTCATTCGGCCTTTGTTTCTCTACCACTAAATCACCTATAGTGATGTGGTGCTGAGACTCCGACAAATCGCTTAATGAAGAGGCTCTCTAGCTACGAGAATGTCTTTACGGATCCGTTGGGTGATTCGCATACCGGTCGAGGCGATTCACGACGGGCTGCTAACAGAGCGTCGGAAGAGTAGCGCATCGCTCCCGCCGGCATTGCAACAAGCGGCACGAAAGTGTGCAACATCTTGTCGGGGGTTCCGGTTCCGTCGAAGGTCTTAAACGAGAGGTGGTACGAAGCCCTTTGGGTATTGGACGGCGTCGAATTCTTCCGGGTAAGGTCTGCCCGTCCGAATAGATGTCCCGTTCTTCGATTGTGCTAGGGCTTCTCGCATTTCTTTGTTCTACCAAGTTCTTGATATCCTTTTCGGGGATCATACTTTGTGTTGTATCCTTTTTCGGTTGGTCATCCCCATTGACGGATGTAATCTCCTTTCCTCCGTCTACGATGTGAATGACTTACGGGGGTGTCTCTCCATGTGGTTGTACTTGACTTTGGAGAGTGGCTAGAGCTACGGCCATCTCTTCCATCCTCTTCGCCATTTGAGCGATCGTGTCGTCCTTTTCCTGAAGGCTGTCTCTTCATCGGTTCCGGCTCCTCTCTTCTGCAGGCTGCGGGAGCACCTTGAGAAGATGATGAAGCTCGTGTCTCGACCATGTTGATTTCTGCATATTCGTTGTCCATGAATTCCGATGAGTCGATCTCGTCTCCGAACTTTTCTTCTCTTTCTTTTGCCGACCGTCGGATGTCGGTTCTCGGCTTTTCCATGGCATCTTCTAGCGGAGCTTTACGTGTATCTTTGTGGTTGTCATGCGATGGTTGCCGGGTCCTTTTTCACGAGTCCCCTTCATCGCGGTAGCACTTTCTTCGGATTCCGGCCTCTGGCGAGACTTTCTTTCTCGAGCTGCTTGTTTCGGTCTCAAGCTTGCCCCGTAGTGGGACGCCACACCATCCTTCTAGCGGCGAGAAGGTCTATGACCGAGATGGTCCATCGGCCGAATCTTTGGAAGGTGGTATCCTCCTAGTACTGTAACACGATACTACGACGGGCGGGCTAGCCTTCATTCTCTTGCTTGGCTTTTCTATCATGACGGCGGGTTCTACTCGGGGCCCAAGACGGGATTTGGCGGCACCCGCCACATCCTTCGTAGAATTTCCGACACGGGGCGATTTTCCTTCTTCGCTAGCTTTTCACCAAAGTTTGCGGTCGAGCGAACGGCGTAGTTCTGATTCTTTTCTTGCGGCTATCGTTGTAGTATGCGGGTCGTGGTAATGTGGCGGCAATCTTTCGAACATTCTCTTCATCCTCTGCGGCGGAGAGGGATGGAACCTGCTTCCTCCCAAAAGTGGTATGTAGTCGAGGCGGTGGTGTATATTACGGTAGCGGTGTATATTACGGCAACTGCGGAATTTCCTCCGGGAAGGCAATCTCGGCGGCTACGGCTTCACTGGCGATCCTTCTATTTCTATTTCTTCTTTGGGTCTTTGTCGGCGAAGGAATCTTCGAAGCTGGACCCGATTTCGAAGACGAGAAGGTCTTACGGGAAGATCCGTACCCTCCGCGGTAACGGGTTTATCATAGTTACGGATTCCTTTCCCCTTTGATTTGGCGAAGTCGGGGTAGGTGCGGAAACAACTAGACCGGTGGGGGTAGTGAGAACGGTCCTCCTGCGGACGGCGGTACTCCTCCTAGTCGGGACCCTTTGCGGGGGAGGAAACTCTTGGGTCGACCTGAGGTTGAACTCGAGCGGTGGTTCCTCGGCTTCGGATACCTTGTTCGTCGGTGCGAAGAGGGAGACGTCGGTGACCTTGACGTTCGTGTTTTCAAATCCTCGTCCAAATCGGATGACCCCATTGTCGGGCGGCTCATCCTTATAGACGGCGAAGTCCGGTCCGTTGGTGAAGGAGAAAATCGAGTTTCGGGGCTTCCATTTACGAGGTAGATTACGGTTGTCGGTCCCGAGTTATGCTTCTTTTCTTTAGGACGAAAAGAAAGGAATTGAAAAAGTCCGAACTCATTCTTTGTTCATGTATTTATCATTTGTTAAAAGAATCACTTATTAGAGGGTTTGTTTATTTAGAACGGAATGTTCGAAAGGTGTAGAGAAGGTAAGGAATCCGATTCGGAAAGGAAAAGAAAGTCTTAAGCAAGACTTCCCGACTCGAAGGATCACTCCTAAACTAACACCTATTGGGGGTCCACCCACCTCGAAATGAGGTAAAAGGATCTCGGAACCTCTCTGTTTAGGGGTGTCTAAACGGTGGCTCCTAAATCCGAGAGAATGTTGGCTATACTTGTTCGAGATAGAAATGAACATAGTATTCCAACGGAAAGAAGGAGTAGTTTGATCCATTAGGGACATGGATACACTACCGATTTTTGAAAGCGGAATTATTTGATTATAATGGAGAGAGGAATATTCCCAGGCAGAATCGCCGAAATCTGTGCGGCATATTTTTAGGTCGTGTTTTATTTTGAAGAGGGGTCGCTTAACGAAATGCTGTCGGCGAATTTTTAATTTAATTAAAATAAATAATTTGAAAAGTAGTATTTGATTTTGAAAATAATTTTAAATTTGAAGGTTTTAAGATATGAGATTAAACCGACCTCACATCCCAAATAGTTTATATAAACGAGCACCGCACCATGAGCCGTGTATCTATCCACTAAGGATAGACACCATTGCTTGATGGTGGGGCTTGATTAAATAAACTAGAAGATTAGTGACATCCGTTTGGTACTGCGAACCAATTTTATAAGCCGACAAGTTTCCACTGCTTAATATGAAAACATTAAACGGGGTTTATATTACACAGGTTCTTTAAAATTCCCTATAAGGGCAAGCCACTATAGTTAATTACATCTTAAGTGACGGGAATCACCTAAGAAAACTCTCGATAATAATCAATGATTACTGCTCTCGAGAATTTCAAAGTTTAAGGTTTTCAAAGATTGAATTTTGGAGTTTCGATAGGGAATGGATCAAATTTTGGAACATTTTGTTTTGTGAATCCAAAGGAAGAAAGGTAGGAGAAATCAACGATTCGAAGTGAACTTCGATAATTTCCCGACTATCCTATCGTTTGGCTTGAATTTAGGAAAGTCTAATGTTTATTTGATATTTCGATCTTGCCGATTTCAATTAATTAGGGCTTATATTTGTATGATAAAATCAAACAAATAGCACTAGAAGATGTGAGGGTTTATTGTCGTATCGGACGACTACCTCGGAATCCTAAGGCCAGGTTAGGGCTTAATTTGCAATGCAAATGCCTAACGAAGAGTTGAGGATTTATGTTGCACTAGGCGAAGCTACCTCGAAGTCCTATGGCTTGGTTGTTTTAATTCTAGGAAAGTTTCTGCTGAAGTAGACTCGGGTTTTGCGTGATGACGATGGTCGTCTTTGCCCACCATGCTCAGAGCTCCTTGTTGTTGCGAGAGGTTTAGTTTTAGAAATCATAAATCGGGGAGTTGAGAAAAGTGTTTTGGTTTAGAGAAAATCTTAATTTCCAGGTGTTTTTTATGTTTTATTTAAAACAAATCTTAAAGTTGATTATAACGACACCGGTTAAGATCCCGCGGTTCCATCCTTCGGCATCATTATTTTTATCGGATTCACTTAGTCCGGATGAATTTGCTAAACTCAAGCTGAATGAGTTCCACACTTTCATTTAGACCGTGGGAAATCCCGTTAGCAACACGTAGGTTACATCATCCGAGGTATTCCCGATCATCCAACGGGACGTTTTAATTTAGTTGTAATTGTAGTTTTGTGTTATGTTTGTGATTAAATTTTGAGTTGTTTTATATTTTGAAATGTTGTGGCGGTGAATTTTATCTTGCGATGACTTTTAACTTAATTTTGGTTTCGGTTTTAGGGGCTATCCTAAAGGTGTGGGTTTTCATGCAAGCTGTTGTTTTATCATGCGAGAAAAGTAAAATGCATTTGCAATAAAGTAAATTGCAAGAAAGTAAATTGCAAGAAAGTAAATTGCAATAAAATAAAAGCGTACTGGAGGGTCTTCCCGTCATCCCAAGTTGCACTTAAAACACAATTAGAATATTTAAGCAAGTTCCTAGGTAAAGGCTAAGGGAAAGGTTATGGTTTTCTACCAAATTCCTAATCCTATGGCTAGTCATCTTCTATGACGTCTAGGTTCTTTGGGTTTTGGTTTAAGGACGATTTTCTTCATCGAAAGAATAATCAAATTCGATTGTTCTTATAAATATCCTATCATATTGAGGAAGTGCTTAAGAAGAATCTTAAACATCTTTTCAATATTTCTAGGATTGTTTTAAGTCAAATGAATTTAATTATATAAATGAATCGATCGTCAGAGGTTTTCGAGTCTTGTTAACTTGCTCGGTGAACTAGGACATTTGAATATCCTATGAGTGAAGTAACACTTCATTTAATGTTTTATTTAGGAGTTATAATAATCAAAGCTTTCGAGGGTAAATTAGTATTCAAATGATTTGATTTAAGTTAAAGGGTTTAAATTTGGAATAGTGTTGAAGTTGCTTTTATATTTAGTTTAATTTAATTTAATTTGATTTGATTAGTTTAATTTAATTTAGATTTAATTTAATTTAATTTAATTAGTTTAATTTAATTTAATTTAATTTAATTATTTAATTTAATTTAATTTAATTTAATTATTTAATTTAATTTAATTTAATTGTTTAATTTAATTTAATTTAATTTAATTTAATTTAATTTAATTTAATTGTTTAATTTAATTTAATTTAATTTAATTAATTTAATTTAATTGTTTAATTTAATTTATTTAATTTAATTTAATTTAATTGTTTAATTTAATTTAATTTAATTATTAAATTTAATTTAATCTTAATTTAATTTATCTTTAATTTACTTTATTTTTAATTTTAATTGAAATTTCAAAAGATTTTAATAATTTAATTAAGTCTTTTAATATTTTAAATTTGAGTTATCATTTTAATTAAAAATTGAGTATTAGTTGATATAATTAATTTAGGGATTTTTAAATTAAAGAATAAATCTCTTCCTAATAAAGATCCCTTATTTTAATAATTCCGATTTTATTATTCTTCAAATTTAATCTATTATTTAATTAAAGTTTAATCATTTTAAAATTATTTAATGGGTTTCTACCCTTTAATTATTTAAATTTCAATCATCCAAATCAGATTAAGATCAAATATTTTACTTGTTGATTTTTTATTAAACCTAAAGTTTTAATTAAGGATTAAAGATTTTAATTACCATTTTACCCTTTAAGCTTAATAATTTCATAACTCACTAAATTGAACTCAAATGAACTTGAAATTTTTATGTGACTTCACTCATATGTCAATAAAGACATGAGAGGAGAAAATGTGATTTTTCTGTATTTAATTTATTTATATAATTATTTTTGGTGGAAAATAGAGATTTTCAAGGAAAATTTGATAACATGACCAAGGAAAGTTTCTGTCCTTAAGAAAATTAGGGGACATTCCTAATGACCAGAGAAGCACTTGGACCAATTTTGGTGATTTTTTGAATTATATTATTTTTATTATAATTATTTTGAGTTTTGGAGTGTTAATTAATTTAAAAATAAAATAAATGTTGAAAAATGGATTTTATATTTTTCAAAAATCTCTCTGATATCAAGGAAACCAGAGAATCAAATTTTGCAATTTTCTGATTTTTCTATGATTTATAATAATTATTTTAGTGAAAATGCTAGAAAATACATTTTTTTTTAATTTTAAAATTACCCTAGGGCTTTAAAATTTAATATCTCACTAAATAGACTTAGGAAAAATGTGGGATTTGTTCCTAAGTGATTAAAATTCAAAATGTGACATTTTGGTGAATTTTATTATTTTTGTGATTTTTATTATTTTTTAATTATTAAAAATATTAAAATATTATTAAAAATCAACTTTTTTAGAAAATTGAAATTTTAATTTTCTTAGGTTCCCCTGATATCAGAGAGGCTCCAAAACCAATTTGGTGAATTTTTAAAAAGTATTTTAAAAGTTATGAATTTTTAAAGTTTAAAATGGCTAAGTGGCTTAATCGACCCGATTAGTGGGGCTAACCAAGTCCAATTGACCTCAAATTTTTATGGTGGATTCCTCTGATCCTAAAGGTCAGTGGAGAATTGATTTCAAGTCAATTTGATACCTGGTTAACTCTAATTAATTAAAGACCTATTTTGGGTGTTTAAGCGATTAGGGTTAATGCGAGTGAATTAACTCGAGTCTTATTTTTCCTAGGGTTCTCTGGTCATAAGGAACATCACCAAATATTTCTAGAATTTATTTCACAACATGCTAATTTTTGGAATTAAAATACTCAAAACGGCAACATGCATTTGAAAAATAAATAACTTTTCACGAGAGATGGCCTCGACCTTGGAAAATTCGGGGAATGTTCCCGAGTTCGGAGGCTTAAGCTCCTATGGTCTCATGCCATGGTGAATTGTATACATGCATGGAGAATTAAATGTATGCAGAGAGTAAATAAATCATAAAAAATAAAATACTTAATTAAATTAAATGATTTCTTTTCCACATTATTCTCCTCTATTCCGTGAAGCGAGGGGGTATTTTTATTTTATTTTTGTGATTTTTCTACACAAAGATATGGATTTTTGAAGTTTAGGGAATTAAATAAATAAGAAAATACCCTAATTTTCTATTTATCCACGCGGCGCCGGCGAGACCTCGGCGACTCCGAACGCACACGCGTCGCGCTCCCATTCGACGCCGCCACACGAGTCGGCGGCCGGGCCCCGCGGTTCTCGTACGCGTCTCTGGTCCGACGCAATCCTGGCCGTCCGTGCGCGCGTGTATCGAATGGACGGCATCCGTTCATCGTCCCGAGTGTTCTCGCCGAGAGCCGTCCACACTAAATCCACAAGATCTCGCTCGATTCTCGATGGATTTTCATGTTCTTATGCTACTATGGATTCGTCTTGAAGAGACGAACACATCTATACGGCTAACATGCATTGAAACTAAGGCATTCGAAATGGAGAATCTCCGGAAGCTCGGGATGGAGAGTTAGCTCATACCTTAGCTCGGAGAAGTGTGGCTTCAATGCGAGAGTTGTTGCACCTTCGATTGGGTCCCGGCAAGCTCCGGATGAAGTCTCACGAGTGCAGTGAATTGCTGGATATGATAGTCGACCACGGCCGATCACAAAGCTTGGAGAGCTGGAGCAAGCTGGGTGGCACTGGAGATGGGGCTTTCGGTGGTGGACACTTCTCCTCTTGGTCCAGTGAAGGTGTAGGACCAATCGATTTGAGGATTGGCTCAGCTGTGGCAAAGTGTCCTGGTTTTGGGTGGAATTTCGAGTTGAGAAATTGGGCTCTGTTGGTGGGGATTAGGGCAAATTGACGACTGGGGATCAAGCTGCTCTAAGGATGGTGAAGGGTTTGGAACAATTTTGGCGAGTTTCGGCAGGGTTTGTGCTTGGCTCTCCTCATGGCCGAGAGGGGTGGAGTTTAAATAGGAGCTGGTGGAGGGCCTCCCGGGAGAGTTAGGGCTTGGGATCGGTTGCTGCGGTGAGGAGAAGATCGGCCATGGTGACCACTAGGGATGGGGCGGCTCGGCGAGTGAGAATTTCAATGTTGGCTCACATGTGAGCTCTCGGCCATGGTGTTTTCCGGCGGCATGGTGGCCGGCCGGCCAGAGCATGGGTCACCCTCGGGGTCGGGTGGGTCGGGGCTGGAGGTTTGTGCTAGTCGATTGGCCATGGACATGTGTAAAGGCTTTGATCCAAAGTGGAATGGGGCATGGCTAGATTTGGACCTAAATGGGTCAACCCACCCATTTGGGCTAGGTGCACCACCCAAGGCCTGGTTTAGGCTGAGGAGAAAGTGATTTGGATCGGCTTGATTAGTGGGGTCGAGTCACGATCCAAGTACGATTAGGCTTAAGCATGGTTTAGTGGAATCATGTAAGTGGTTAACCACCTTTAGGAGTTAAGGAAAGAGCCTCCTCCTTTTGCCCAAAATGGCATGGTGACATGTAAAGAGGCTCTCATGGCTTGCATATGGCTTATGCATGGCTCCATGGCTCCATTTGGCTTGGGAAAAGTAAAGTCGATTTCATGGAAATGGATTTAAGGAAAATTTTGGTATTTAGGGGTGATTTGGCATGAGGCTTGATTTGGAATTATTTGATGATGAATTTAGGACTTAGGGATGATTTTAATTGAAAGTATGATGAGGGGAAATGTCATATGGGCCTTGGAAGAATTTTGGGCTTTTTTGAAAGGGTTTTAGATGGGCTTTTAAGATGGATTAGGAAAGTGGGCTCTTGAATTTTAAAATGGATTTTGGGATGAAATTTTGTAAAGAGGTTGGGCCAAATAATTATTGGGTTTAGCTCATGGATGTGTCATGAGTGACTTGAAGCAAATTTGGGGTAGTTTGGACTTGAATTGGGTTGGATTTGAATTCTTTTGGTGAATGGGCCAATGTAGGTCGAATTGGGCTAACTTGGGCCAATGTTGGGCTAGGGTTGAAATTGATGTAAAATAAATATTAAGAAATGTTTATGGGAGTGTTTCAAAGAGGTTTTGGCTTTGGTTGGGTTTTAATTTTGAGGTTTGGGCCTATTTGGGTTAGATTTGGGTTTAGGTCGAAATTGGGCTTTTTGATTTTGGGTTGAATTTGAGTGGGGTTTGGGTCAAAATCTTGGGCAAATCATGTTAGTGTTTTGTTTATGAGGATGTTAAGGAAGGTTTAGAAAAGATTTGGGGTTAATTGGAGTTGAATTGGGTTAGTTTGGGCTAAGTTTGGGTCATGGGTCCAAATTTGGGCTTTAAGGCCCAAAGTGAAATTGGATCCAAATGTCAATCAAATTGGACTTGGATTTGGTCTAAATTGGTATTGGGAATGTTGAATTGAAGTTTAGAATTGAATTGGACCAAAATTGGGGTCAATTGGGTATGTTTGGTTTGACATTGGGTCCACTTTGGGTTAAAATGGGTCGATTTGGGGGTTTTGACAAAAGTAGGGTAAATTGACAAAATTGGCCCATGGTGTAGTTGGACAAAATGAAATTGGGAATATTTGGGATTTTCTGGAATTTTCTGGGAATTTTCTGAATTTTTGGATTTTTAGGCCAAGAAGGGTATTTTGGGTATTTGGAGGGTATTGGGGGGTATTTCTTGGAATTTTTGGTATTTTTGGGTATGGATGATCAATTTGAGTGATGTGGAGGTGTTTGGGATTGATTTTGGAAAATTTTAGGTAATTTGGAGATTTTGCGAAAATTTGGGTAATTCGAGGGTTTTGGGTAGGTTTAGTAGGTGTAGGGTCCGGGGGTCAAAAATTGAAAATTTGGGAAATTGAAGATTGGGTGAATTTGGGTGGGGTGAAATCATTTTGGTTGAGCCATGAAGCCATTTCAAGCCCATATGAGCCATGAAAGGACTCATTTGAGGCATTATTTATGTTGTTCATAACCCTCTTAGCGAGGGCTTAGGGGTTAAGGACCATCCATGTGAATCACCTACATGAGTCGGGAGGTCAAGTTGGGTATGGGTGTGGTTTTAGGAAGTGTGTGGAAATGTAGTGTGTAAGTGTAGTGTATGTCGGCCCCTTCATCGAGACCGGGCCACCGAGGCGATCTGAGGCGAAGAGTCTATAGGAACTCATCCTTTAAACTTCCATATTTGATTTCAACCCTCTAGGTGATTAGGGGTCTATAGTCGAGTTTGTGG